>ML790256.1:146575-176404 GCA_009831015.1 Picea engelmannii | reverse complement strand
ATTTACATTTTCATCATGCTTTAGCATGGTAATCCCTGTATTAGGATTAATTACAAATTTGGGGGAAACAGGGTGTTACAATTTACAAGGTATTTTTTCCTTCAAGGGCTTCGCCCTTGAACCCCCGTCGGGGGCACGCTTGCCCCCGGACCCTCTAGCCGGGGGGATGCCCCCCCCCAGACCCCATAGGAAGAGAAATCCCCCCCTGCACTCCCCCACATGGAGGAGTGTACATTCTTTCGGGGTGTAAAGTCTTCATGGGGTATAAACACGACTGAAAAAAAGGCCTCTGAATTAGGAAGATAATCAAGCTCCACAACCAACATATTGAAACTCAGTTGTCAACCAACAGTGAGGATAACCATTACTAGTTTCTATTTGCAAATTTGGGCTGACTCATCACCTTTATTTAGGGAAAACAACACCACTTGAAATGACCCACTAGTGGTCCATAACAGACACATAACGACACAAACTTTCACTCTTTCTAGATGCCTCTTGGGCCGTTAACTTGTTTCCTTACGTTCGAGAAAACAATCTCTTAACCTATCAAACATGGTTTTAGGTCTTACTCCATGAACAAAAGGTGGTTTCGGTCTAGATATTATCAACATGAAAGCCAATTTCCCTTGTGGTCATTTCCAAGACTACCTCCAATGGGCTCATGTGCATTTTAATATCATTTAGCCTTAATCCCATACATAAGATTGGATATTAACTTTGTTGCAATTTAACCTTTTGCCTAGGAAAACAATCCATTCTATTTTTTTGTTTATCCTTATGTAAATAAAATTTACACAAATCCATATTTTTTTTATTAATTTCATTTTAAAAATTGAATAGAAAAACAATAACCCAATATATTCTTAAAAACACCCATTTCAACAAATCAATGTCTGTATTTATTGATTTCGAATAGATAATGGATTGGAAACACAATAACTCAATATATTCTTAAAAAGGCTTTCTTTACTTCCCAAGTTAAATAAAATGACCTATGCAGGTTACAATGTTCTAACCAAGTGAGCTAATAGACCAATGATGTGTAAAATACTTCTATTTTTCCATTGTTTCTAAATATATCTATAATGTGCTTAGTATTTATTATTGATTGTTTACTATTTATGTAGTGTTGTTTTGTGCCTCAAGGGTGGCTTGGTTTCTCTAACCACAACACACGAGGAAAATAAGACTCGTTGATGATGCTTATGCTTTCTAATATGCATTAAAATATAATAATAAATGAGTGAAGAAACTACCTACTTCTTCCTTCTCCCTTCATGTGGCACATAACAATAACACTACATTAAAAAAACATTGTTTTTCTTCATTCCTTCATTCAAATAATATTTTCAAATAATCTTCCCCATTACATGATATGAAAACATGTCTTAATGCCTATAATATATACTTTGGTACCAAATTTTGTTCCCTAAATACAATGACAATAATTACCACTTAATAGATTGGCTAGATCATGTTGCTAATCTCCATGCATAAATTCAATGAAATTTCTCTAAGCATTGAGGGGTTGTTTTCATTATTACCATACAAAATGCAAGATCTATTCAAAATGCAAATACATCTCATCTCTCTAATGTTATTAGTCTTCATCAATAATGCCTTTGATAAATGTAAGATGATTTATGTAAGTGTTGTTAAAATATTCGATGTTCTTGTTTTATCATAGACAATATCGCTATTGTCACCCAACCATAGGCACACAACCACCCCCGAGCACCATAACCTTTGCTAGATAGAATGATTCTGGAAGCAACACCAGAACCAACAAATAACCAAGAGAGCGCATCTTTCTCCAAAGATATCTCACTAAATAGAAAGTCCCAAAGCCATAGAACAAGAACAATACTCAGCTGTAGCAGTTGTAATTGCAGTTACCAAGAATACCACCAAGAATATCAAAATACCACCAAGAGATACTAGAAGGTAGGGCACACATCTTAGGCTAGATGGCGCTAGAGAGAGAGACCAAGAAACACTCCAAAGTATCCACCTTCCTATCTTGCAGCTGTAACTCCAAACTTGCACTATCCTTGAATGGGAGAGTGAGTGAAGTGAGTGTACAAATGAGCTATATCATCTCTTATTTATAGTGGTTCTTGTCACTTGTATTGGGCCGACTTTTCCTTTTAGAGGCTAATACTTTAATATTAATTCTTTTACTGAGCTGACTTGTCTTCTAGGGTTTTTACACATCTGTTTAGGGTTTCTCTTTATTCTATAATATTCTATTCTAGCCAAAGGTTACACATGGAGGTTAATACCTCCCACAACTACCATAATATCAACACTCCCTCCTAGCTAGGGAGGTATTAATTGTATTGGTATCAAACAAATCCATCCATTTCACATGGTATGGACAAGGCTCACATAGTTTAGCAGACCATCCTATAGGTAGCATCATCATAGCCACATAGGCTATCTCATAATCAAGTCATAAGCATCGTCATCACTATCCATCTAGCTAGAAATCACCTCCAACACTATTGGTTGGCACACCAGCCTAGGAAACACCTTCAACACTACTGGTAATCTCCATGGAAATCTAGTAGTAGTACATAGTTACTAAAAATTCCATCCAATAGATCACAACAATGTCGATCCATAGTAGTGCGCAACTACTATCTAGTGGTATAAAACCACTCCTAGTAGCGCACAACTACTATCTAGTGACACATAGTCATTACCAGTGGAACACATCCACCACATTAGTACATAGCTATTTTCCAGAGACACACAATCTCCAATATAATGAACCAATAACTACACAAGTTATCGCCATGTAGTACAACCATCTCTTGGTATCAAATCATATCATCGTTTGCATCATCTCTCGAGGCCATACACCATCTGAGTAATCGGGCATGATGTTGAATAAGTCACTCACTCAATAGAGTGATACAAGGACCATTCTTCTAATCCAGACATACGTTCTAGAAGAATGTTTGTCCCAACAGATGTTGAATGTCCTCAATGGCTATAAGAAACATACTCTCCATTGTATCATCTATAAGCCATACTAGCATGATGCAAATGCATCATATCTAAGTTGACTTGCATGATGTGGAGTACCATCTACATCATGTCTAATTCGTACTAGCATGATGCAAATGCATCATATCTAAGTTGTACTCGCATGATGTGGATCAATGCCTCAACATCATCTCTAAGTTGTATGATCATCTCTAAGCTATACTAGCATGATGTTCTGCATCATATCTAAACTGTACTAGCATGATCATATCTAGCACGATGTGAGTCACCTGTATCATCTATAAGTTGTATGATCATCTCTAAGATGTACTAGCATGATGCTTTGCATCATATCTAAGTTGTACTAGCATGATGCCAATGCATCATATCTAACTTGTACTAGCACGACGCGTCTAAGGACATATGTATCATATCTAAGCTATACTAGGATGATGTTGAAGCATCATATCTAAGGTGTACTAGCATGATACACATCAAAAATCTGTCATCCTGGACCATTCTCCACAGGGAGAATGTATGTCCATCAACACTCCCTCCCAACCGAGGAAGTCAACTCCTCCCTTTCAACCAAGGGAGAAATCTCCACGAGTCCTAGCTTGTCCCTTAAGTATGCAAACTTTATATTGGACAGAGGCTTCATCAAAATATGAGTTGTCTTCTCATCAATGGAGATGTATTGGAGAATCACTTCTCCCTTTTGGACTTTATCACAGATAAAGTAGTACTTGATCTCAATGTGCTTTGACCTATCATGGAACACATGGTTCTCTGAAAGATTCAAACATCTTTTTTTATCACAATATATCATAGTTGAATCCAACACCTGATCAAATAGTCCAGAAACCAACTTACAGAGCCATAATTCTTTCGTACAAGCATCACAAGCTGCTATATATTCTGCTTCTGCAGTGTTGAGTGCAACGGACTTCTATTTCCTGCTAGCGCATGATATCATAGCAGATCCCAAACTGAAACATACACTAGAAGTACTCTTTCTGTCATCTGCACTCCCTTCCTAATCTAAATCAGTGAATCCATGTAGTTGTACATCACTGTTGGCACAGGGGCAGACCTAGGGTTCAACGCTTCAACAACACACCAAAAAAACCCTAACTACCGGCCCTTTCAACAACACCTGTGAAGCATACAAAGTCTCACCCAAGGTAGATGTAGGGGGGGTTACATGACTCAGGTGTCTTTAACCAATCCGAGACATAGATATGTGATTATAACACTTCACAAAGTACTTATAAGATAACATGCATTAGCTTATCCACTTCATTCACATTGCATAACAAACCCTAAGAATAGATCGACACAATAATAATGACAGATTACACATCGCACTTAGCATCATAAGTTAGATCTATCACCTTCAACATAAATAAAGCACTAAGCATTCATGGATCTATCTATCATATATAAAAATCAATGCACTAAGAAGATTCACAACATAAACATCATAACACAAAGGAAACCATCAACACATGATATATGTGGTTCACCCCAGTGTGGGGCTACGTCCACCAACTACTTCTTCTTCTTTATTAGGCTTCAATCTCTTACATTCTTCTTCTCCTGTGCACTAAGCCACAGAGCCAAGCTTCGCATCGGACAGGTGATTTGCGCACTGAGCACTGGATCCAGCTTCCCAAAATCAGGTCAAGGCATAGAGCCAAATCCTCTATCAAGCACAGAGCCTTACATGCACAGTCTGTTGCACTAATCAAACCAAAACTACTTTCACTTAACCTTGCAAGCTATCGACTCTTACATCACCTAGCTCTCTCTACCTTACAATCTTACACTTATTTATACTTTTACACTTCTTTACAAAAAGGCCTAATCATGGGTAAACCCATGGGCTGACATCCCATTACCCATTACAAAACCCTAAGAACCCCATGCTAGATCCGCAAAGCCCATAAAACAAGTGAGATCTGTTATCTTAGCTCCGCCTAGGCGCTCCTTCCTCGATCACTACGTCGAAGTCCAAAAAGTGGTCAACCCTGACCAATGTTTCCTCAAAACTTGGTCGAGGGCCAACATGCCCCCAACACTCACCTGTGAATCATCCCGAGTCACTCAGGTCTAGGAAATGCTACTTTGAAGGCCTCAAGCTTAGCTCAAGATGCCTCTACTTGTTTCTTTGCCTGAGCTTCCTACTCAACAAACTCCTGGATAATTTGTTTTGTAACAGGCCCTTCCAGGCACTGTTCCACTTTCACAACCACTTGGTCCAGTTGTGAACCTTGTCCTTTGATTTCTTCAAACACCATGCAGGCTTCATCCTGCACCATTTGTAGCCTCTATGTGACTTCCATTACTCTGCCCTGGATGGCAGTAATCTGTTGCTAGACCATGTGTTGTTCTTGAGATATCTTCATTCTCTTAACTACAGTGAGTGACTTCATCTACGCTTGAACTGTCAGTGCCTGTTGTTGTGCCTCCTGTAGCTGTGCTTCCAACTTCCTAAGCTCTAGATCTTTCGTGAGGCGTTCGTAGGTCTGCATGCTTATGTTGCTCAACTGTTTTCATTCTTAGGCGAGGGATTTGATCCTTTCGACTACGCTCTTAATGGCTTCCTCCCTCTGGTTGTGCACTTCCTGTGGAGTGCTTGGTACTGCTTGGATCTCCAACTCTGTTACCCTTGCTTGAAGCTGTTGGATGGCCTCAATGAGCTTCATCACTTGAACCTCGACTGCCTCATGTTCCTCCTGTGCCAAGCCTAGCACATAGCGAAGTGCTCTGATCACCACTTCTTTCACTACATTCTTCTCTGCGAGAAGCTGGTCCTTTTCCCTCTATATCTTTGCTTTGTCTTCCTCGAGCATTGCCCAAAACTCATCTTTCTCGTTTTCATAAGCGGTTACATAGTATCGCGCAACTCGTAATTTCTCCAAGATCTCTTCTTTTTCTTGTTTCAAGGCTTCTGTAGTCTTCTCCTTCTCTTCTTGGTCTTGTTGAAGTCGAGACTCTGTTGCATCTACAAGTCTTCGAAGTTGGTCTGGCTCATCCCCCAACTCTGCAGTCTCTGACGAGGAAGGAGCAGTAGGGATTGCACAAACTGAGCGAATAGCTTCTTGTACTTCACTCAATTCATTTTCTATCCTATCATATAGTTCGTCCTTCTTCACTCCATATATCTGTAGGATGTCCTCAGAAGCATCCTCCATCACTCCATAGACTAGAATAATGTCATTATTCATGAGTGTGGTCTCCATCTGGGGATTACTGGCGTGGGTATTCTTTCTTGCCGAGGGTTTCTATGGAGAAATCTTCCTCTTCTTCGTTGTTTCTGTCTCGGTAGGGGGATCCTTCGGTGGCGTAGCTTCACCTTCTCCTTGTTTTTCTCCTTCATCCCCTCCCCTTTCTTTATTTACTTCGTCTCCTCCTCCCGCGGCGAGCCAGATCCATTTTCTTCCAAGGCGCTTTCCTCCTCATCAGTCTGTATATCCTGGACTTCCTCCTTTTTATTTTTCTTCTTCACACTGGTCTATCTTGCATGCTCGAACCGGGTGACCAAGGGGCTTCCTATGATATCAACGTCGGAGAGTACGACATTAGTGACAGGTGCCTGAAATTCCTCCAACCATTCCTTCATGATCTTCTCCATGTCTTCATCGGTCAGCTTATAATAAGATTGTAGCTCCTCCTTTCTCTCATCTCTGCGCACAGTTATATATAAAAAATGTGGATCTGTGCGAAACTTTGCTATCGTTCTGTACTGGTGCAAGGTGCGCAGTGTCATGCATGGGAACGACTTGATGGAAACTTTTAGTTGCTGATAGTAGGCATGGAACACTGTGTTCGACTTCCACTACTTCAACATGTCATTTGTATACCATAATGTAGAAAATCTAGTTGCCAATGGCTCTGATGGTTCAATTTCTAGAAAAGATGCTCCCTCGGGCATTTGCCAAGTGAAAAATGCAATTAACACAAGTAGCCAACTGAAGTGTAACTCGTATCCCTGATCCTGCACTTCGAGGCAGTGTTTCTCAAGCTCATTGACGAGGTAACTCACCCAATTCGTTTGCATTCCCTCCACGCATTTTCCTGTGAGGTCCACCACAAACCCGGTGACTTGCGTGGGGTGATTATTTCTGACAAGCTTGCCAATTATGATTTGGAAAGCGAGGCACACTGCGCCATCCTAGATAGAGGCTACCATGTAGCCTCACTTTCCCTTTTCTACTTCTCTGTATGCCTCCTTGATGCACTGTTCCAAGGAGTGATCCGAGGCCTTCCCTGGGTAGAACTGCTGAGGGTCGGGTAGTTGCATGCTCAATCCTGTAATTAAGTGGATAAACATCGGATCCATAGTAATACACCCTCCGATCCACAGATATCCACCATGATAGCATGGCAAGAGGAGTTTAACGCAAGTGTTAACCTCCCTATGTCGTCCAAAGTGAGGAATCTTCATGACATTTAGTATTGTGGACTGCGCCAACTCCTTAATCCAAGATTGGGAGACTATGCGAGGCTTCTTCCTAGTTGTCTTCATCAGGTATCTATGAGGTGTGAGCATGGCATAGTTATTTATGTCGCCGAGATTGAAATCATTGTTCTTCAGGGATGGGATCAGTCCCAACTGGCTTCCAATTACGTGTATTCTTTTCGGGATGTACGCGGTGATCAAAGTGTACTCAAAGTCCCATGGATGTTATCGCGGTTGACCGCGCCAGCCAAAGGCGGGATATAATCAGGTAAGATCGACGGGATCTGCTTCGCGTTAGCTAGATTGTCACGATGCTTACTTTGCTTCTCAGTCGCGGGGTTAGTACGTCTCGAACATCGTCCAGTCGAAGGGGAATCCTAGAGTCCCCTAGTCGACAATGCCTGAACACCTTCAGACATAGCTTTGTTAGCCATAAACTTCTTAAGAACCTCTTCAACAAACTTCTCTAATTCAGTCTATTCATCCGACATTCTCTCTTTTAAACGGACAGGTCAAGGTAGGAAAACAAAAATATGGAGTAAACAACGGATGGCGAGGTCTAGGTTCTGAAATCATAGTTTGAAAAACAATAAGTTCTCAGATAATCATGGGGGGGAAAAAGTGGTCCCGACGCAGCGTCAGACAAGTTAAATAAGCGAACATCGTAACGGATTCTTCCAATGGGAAGGATTGCTTCCATCTATGAAAATCTGTTCATTATGGCACGATATCAATGTCCCAAATGCGGTCTATTCACCCATAAATGTGTTTCCTATCCGTTCTAGAGCGTTGTTCTAACGATCGGGGAGCCTCTAACGGTCTTATAGCTTCACCAGGGCGAAGTCCCATTCTACGCAGTTCTGTTGTTCCAACGAGGTTCAAATTCTGCAAGCCTGCCTCCTACAAAGTCTTCCATCTGTTCTTTGTAACTTCTTGTAGCTTTTCCAACTTAGCTTTCTTCTTACTGAGCTTCCTTGCCTTCTTTCCTGTGATCTGAGTCTCTCTAACTATTTCTAGATTCCTCTTTCCATTCTTATTCCTATCTTCTCCTAGCATAGTAACTTGGCGTTGCTGATGTGCTCTCAAAGGATTCAAAGGTAATACCTCTTTTCTTATTAACTCCATGGTGGGTATTCTTCTCTCTTGCATGGATAGGTCCCTCAAAGCTTCTTGCGTTCTTTCAACCTCGACAACTAATTCTCTTGCCTTCTATTGCTTTGACTCAACTTCTCATTCTTCTATCAGTCGATCTATTTTTCTAGCTATGAAATCCCTTAGTTCTTGCTTTTTCTTTGCTTTAGCTTCTTCCTCTGCTTTCCTTCTGATCCGATCTCTCTCAATCCAAGTTTTTTATAACAAAAGTGGGAACGGGGCGTTGTTCTCAACAAACTCAATGAATTCAAATTCCTCTTTAGTTGATGTTCTGTGGATGATAACAGGTACATTAGTAAATCTTCCACATAGGGTTATCATCTTTCCTTTAAACAAGCCTATCCTTCATAGTGAAGGTACCACATTAGGCTTTCCCAAAATTTCCCAAGTACCTTCTGTCATAATATTCATTGGTGTTTCCTCATCCAAGACACAGTCTATGTCGAAGTCTCCTATTCGTGCACTTATGCGTTGTTTTAATTTCAAGATCTCTTGTAAACTGACATCTTTGTGATCATCCATCATTTATTTCAACTGTTCTAATGTAGTCTGAACTTTCTCTGACTCATTTTCTTGATGATTCTCTAACATGTTCTTATTCTCTTAACTTCCTTCGTAGTTCTCTTGTCTCATGTTCATTTGTTCTACTTTAGCAATCATCCTTGTACAATCCTCAACTTTATGACCAACAATTTTACAACAAAGGAAAATAAGACCGATACCAGGGCATTCCTATTGTAGTGTCAATACTCTCTTCCTATTGTATGTTCCCCACCTTCTTCTGTACTGCACACTAGGATCAAAATGTTGGATCTGCAATCTGCAAAAATTCTTTCTAGGTTCCTACATCCACTTATTAGTCCAAAAATTCTTTCTATGCATAGGAATAATGTATCTTTCTTTATTTCTATCAAATTTATTCAGATCAACTCTTTCTTCCAATTGTGCCCTATCTTTCAGACTAGGACAAAATCTATTAAACATACTTAAATTCATGCTTTCAAAACAAAAAATTTCGCTTATCTTACTCTTATCAAAGTAAAAAGATTTACCTCTTTCAAGATCTTACCTCTTTTCTTCAGATCGAGTTTCTTTCTTAGTATAGAGATTCACAAGTCAAGTAGAGTATTGCGCACTACAACAATGGATCTACACACAAAGCTTCTATTTTCTTTACTTCATTTCCAAGCAATCACAGTTTCAGGTCCCGACAACATAACCATTTGTTGGCACAGGGGCAGACCCAGGGTTCAATGCTTCAACATTGCACCAACAAAACCCTAACTACCGACCCTTTCGACAACACCTGCGAAGCAGGACAAGTCTCACTTGAGATAGAGGCAGGGGGGGTTACAGGACTCAGGTGTTTGTAACCAAGCTGGGACATAGATTTGTGATTATAACACTTCACAAAGTACTTAGAAGATAACATGCATTAGCTTATCCACTTCATTCACATCGCAGAACAAACCCTAAGAATAGATCGGTGCAATAATAATGACATAATACACATCACACTTAGCATCATAAGTTAGATATAACACCTTCAACATAAATAAAGCACTAATCATTCATGGATATATCTATGATATATAACAATCAATGCACTAAGAAGATTCACAACATAAACATAATAACACAAAACAAACCATCAACACATGATATACATGGTTCACCCCAGTGTGGGGCTACGTCCATCAACTGCTTCTTCTTCCTTATTAGGCTTCAATCTCTTACATTCTTCTGCTCCTGTGCACTAAGCCACAGAGCTAAGCTTCGCACCAGACATGTGATCTGCACACTAAGCACCAGATTCACCTTCCCAAAATCAGGTCAAGGCACAGAGCCCACTCCTCTATCAAGCACATATAATTACATGCATAGTCTGTTGCACTAAGAAACCCAAAACTACTTACACTTAGCCTTGCAAGCTATCGACTCTTACATCACCTAGGTCTCTCTACCTTACAATCTTACACTTATTTATACTTTTACACTTCCTTACAAAAATTCCTAATCATGGGTAAACCCATGGGCCACATCCCATTACCCATTACAAAACCCTAAGAACCCCATGCTGGGTCCACAAAGCCCATAAAGCAAGTGAGATCCATGATCTTAGCTTCGCCTGGGCGCTCCTTCCTCGATCACTGTGTCAAAGTCCAAAAAGTGGTCAACCCTGATCAATGTTTCCTCAAAACTTGGTCGAGGGCCAACAATCACTGTTTGAGGCATATCTCAAACCATATTTTAGTGTCCCACAAAGATATCTCAAAATGTGCTTTGCATCTATCCAATGCTCATGTCTAGGTTCCACTTGGAAATGGCTTAATGTGTTCACAAAAAAGAAAATGTCCGACCATGTATTCACCAAATACATCAATGAGCCAATAAACTGGCGTTACAAGGACAAGTCTACTAGATCAGAACTAGAGTCTCTCAACTATTACCATGGGAGTTTCCATGCATTTTCAATCCATCATCCCAAACTTCTGAAGAATATTTACAACATACTTCCATTTCCTTAGGAAGATTTCACCACGCTTCTGCTATACTTCTAGTCCCAAATAGTAATGCATGAGGCAAAGATCCTTCATATTTAATTTAGAGGCTAAATCCCTCTTACACTGAATAATGAGAGGCTCTGCACTTGTCGAAAACAAATCACCATATAGTAGCCATATCATAGGTGCATCATTCACAACCTTGTAATAAGGATATGGATCAACATAGCTCTTGGAAAATCCAAGTCTCTTCAAGTAACTATCAATTGATTCATACCAAGATCTTGGAGCTTGCTTGAGCATAAAAGGACTTATTTAATATATATACATGGTTTTCTCTTGGGTGTACCTAAAAAACTTGAGGTCTCTCTATGCATACTTCTTCCTCAATTAATCCATTGAGAAAAATGGTCTTTACATCTATCTGATGCAAACTCCAACCCATGGATGTTGTAAGATATATGATGGCTCTAATAGAGGTATATCTGGGAACTAGAGAAAACGTCTCATCATACTATTCTCCCTCTGTCTAGGAGAACCCTCTAGCCACGAATATTGCCTTGTATTTATCGATACTCCCATCTGTTGCATGATTTATCTTGTAAACCCATTTACAAACTTTCCTTCAGGTCTAAGCACAATTTCCTGTGGATTGATATTCTTCAATCACAGCTTCCTTATATTCTTTCTCCTTGACTGGCAACCAAATATCCTCAAGCACACTTGGCTTCTTTTCAGAGAAAGCTTTTTCTGGAGTCATGTTCTTCAATATATGATGATGACTTCTATTATGAACATATACGATTTTCATATATTCTTCTCCCCATAAAAATATGGGTAGATTATGGTCATTCATCACTGTCTTGATAGATTCTTGAATGGATCATGTCTTTCTATCTGCTACACCATTCTGTTGAGGATTGTAAGGAGTAGTGAGATCCCTCCTAATCCTAACCTCTCTATAGAATGTCTTGAATCATATGAGGTGTACTATCCCACTTAGTGAGGAGGTTGACATTGGTCCACACACATCTGAGTGAACGATGTACAAAACTTCTTTTTCTTTCCACACTTCCTTTAGAATTGGTAGTTGGTGAGATCACCTGCCTCACCACTTGCTGGAGTCATCTGCTCCATTTTTGCAACTATCATTGTATCTCCTTCTCAGAGCTATCTCCTATGACCTTCTCGGAACAAGAACAACAAGAGAAAAATTATTTCCAATAGTATTTTCATAGAAACATATCTATGGTAACAAAGATCATGGAATTACCAAGGTGACCTGCCCGAGAATAATAAATATCTCCTAGAGGATATGTTAGTTCATTTTGAAAACAAGTGCAATAAGAAAATATATCAATAGTACTTACATGCAACCAAGTATACCTAACAATAATATAACCTTTCAAATATTGTTGTCACAACTATAGTGTTTACTTGTACTATAGCAACTATCAACCTTGATATGTGCAAATTGAAACTTAACAATTTGATCAATCAAACCTGGAACTTGGAGCCTTAACTGCTTGTTCCTCTGAATGTACTGAATCATAGATCATTGCTTGGAAAATTTCTCTTTGTACATTCCTTGAAAACACACTCATGCTTTTCTAGATGATATAACTTGAAAAACACATACAAGTGCATACCTTTGAAATTTGCGGCATCGTTCAACTTGTCTTCTGATATGAAACTAGCCACCATATTAAAAAGAAGAGGTTATAAACTGAATAACAAAGGTTCAATGATTAGAACAAGTTAGAAAATATGAAATTTCAACTTTGAACACAAAATCAACTTTGACCAAAAGTCAACCTTTGACTTTCACTTTGACCCAAAAACTCAAAATTGATGTTTTTGTTGGATGAGAGTACCAAGAGGTGCACTAGGTCAAGGCACACTATAATATCCAGAGCTTAGGTCCAATGCTCCACTTAAGGTCCCCAAAGAGTTGGATTAGGGTTTGCTGCAGGTGTAAGATCAAAAACCGTAGTTGCAGTTTCAATTGGTGCCACAACGAGCTTAAAAAGGAAATGTCACTTTACCTTCCATCGCTTAAACTATCCTGAAGGTGGTGTGGGCTCATAACCTATTAAAATATTCGATGTGATTATTTTAACATAGACAATATCACTATTGTCGCCCAACCATAGGAACACAACCACCCCCAAGCACCATAACCTTTGCTAGATAGAATGATTCCATAAGCAGCACTAGAACCAACATATAACCAAGAGAGAGCATCTTTATCCAAAGATATCTCACCAAATAGAAAGTCCCAAAGCCACATAACATGAATAATACTCAACTCCAACAATTGTAGTTGCAGTTACCAAGAGTACCACCAAGAATATCAGAATACCACCAAGAGATACTAGAAGGTAGGGAACACATCTTAGGCTATATGGCGCTAGAGAGAGAGACCAAGAAACACTATAGAGTATCCACCTTCCTATCTTGCAGCTGCAGCTCCAAACTTGCACTATCCTTGACTGAGAGAGTGAGTGTACAAATGATCTAGATCATCTCTTATTTATAGTGGTTCTTGTCACTTGTCTTGGGTCGACTTGTCCTTTTAGAGGATAATACTTTAATATTAATTTTTTTACTAAGCCAACTTGTCTTCTAGGGTTTTTACAGATCTGTTTAGGGTTTCTCTTGCTTCTGAAATATTCTATTCTAGCCAAAGGTTACACATGGAAGTTAATACCTCCCACAACTACCATAATATCAACAAATGTGAGTGCTAGTATTAAACATTTTAAAGTACCAAATAACGGAGTTGAAAGTGGAACCTCCACTTTGTAATAACCAAACCTCACTTTAACATGTATTCAACATGGATAAGGTGTTGCTACCATAACCAAATTGTTATGTGATTCTTATAGCATTAGTAGAAGTAAGGTTGAGAGATTCAATTTCTAACAACTCAACTAGTTAAAAATGACAAATAAGGAGGTGTGAAATGTTTTGGGATCTATGAAAATTATAGATACATCTCATTTCTATAATGTTGTTAGGCCTAATCAATTGTGCCTTTGACAAATGTAAAAGGATCTATGTAAATGTGAATGTTTGAACACTCTAAAAAAACTAAATAAGAGAGGTGAAAGTGGAACCTAGTCATATAGGAGTAGTAAAGAGCTTACTTCCTCTGTGGGATTAACTAACAAAGCATGTATTCTCTCATGGAACTAGTTAACAAAGATGTAAAGATGATAAGGTTTCAATATTGATCTCCACTCAACTATACATCAAGCCAAGCCTCAATCTTTAAGTTCTAGAAATATGGAAAAACATCTTATTGGGACATATGTGTCTCTTCAATGAGACATATTCTCAAGTCACAAACGTGGATCACCAAGATTGCATTAAGATAAATGAGACACATCGCATATCCACTTTCCAGACATTTACTCAAAATTAAACGTAAAATTGCTAAATTTTGATGAAAAAACCATTTCATAGAACAACTAAATAATTCCATTGAAAAATGTATAATAGGTCTACCAATATTAAACATCCCGCGAGCTATGGTTGATATACATATTTAAATTGAATGACTTCAAATCAAACACGATGCATATCCACTTTTATGGAGCATTTAATACTGCTTAGTAAAGTGAATATTGGTCACTATCCCTGTATAGTACATACTAATATTAAACATCCTGCGAGCCATGGTTGGTATACACCTTTAAATTTGAATGGCTTCAAATCAGACAAGGTGTATATCCACTTTCCACTTTTATGTAGCATTTAATACTGCTCATTAGTAAGGTAGGTATTGGTCACTATTCCCTTGCTCAAAATTCAATGCAAATTTAAATCTAAATGGTAATGTGTTGGTAGAAATTAAATTCATCATAAACTTAAATATAAAAGTAGCAATATTTTCCAAAAAATGGATGTAAAATTTCCAGTTAAAAGTAGTAATGTTTTCAAAACAATGGTTGTAAAATTTGAGTGTATAGGTTTTGGAGTTGTTCACATTAGAAGAAATTTTTCTAGATAAAACAATTTTAATCAATTTTTTCTTTTTTTTAAGGATTGTAAAATTGTCATTTATAAGTTAGCATTTAGAAATAGATTTAAATTTTTTCAATATATTGAATTCATTTAGCATTCAGAAATGGATTTTAAACAACAAAAAATATTAATTTCTTAACTAGTTCTTAGAACAATTAGACACCATTCATACAGATTTATGTGGCTTAGAACATTTAGACACCACCTTTAAAATTAAAAATTATAATATGTAATGGATTAAAAGTCAAATTCATTTAATTTTGTATTAATTATCAAATTATAGATTGATTTAATTTAATAAGTTCAACTTTATAAATTTAAAAATAATAATTTGTAATTACAATTTAAAATTATATATCTATTATAATATTGTTTTATTAGCTAAAAACATAGATATGAATATTAATATTTTTATATAGCTTTTATTAAATTTAAAAATAAAGATTTGTGACTTGTATCTCTTCTACTAAATTGTTTTTTTGTCTGCAACATAAATTTGTAAGAAATCATTATTTTTTTTTGTTTAAAATTTATTTTTGAATGCAAAAATAAATTCAATACACTAAAAATTTCCTAGAACACTTTAATTATACAGAAATAATCACTCAAATCTAGAGATCTAACAATTTCTCAATCATTTTAAAAAAAATTTAGATTAACAATTTTAAATTTCAAAATACTATAAATATGAATAAATTAAAATATTAAAATAAACATATTTAAGAGAAAGTAAGTTATCAACTTTAAAAAATAAATGATACCAATGTGAAAAAATATAACAACATAACCCATCCTTCAAATAAAATAAATAGTACCAGTGTGAAAATATATAACAACATAAGCCTAAAGAAATATAAATGCAAAGGCATCTATTAAAATTGATGTATGATGAATAGTGTGCCCAATTCTGTGATAACATTTATTAATATGATGAATAATGTGGCATTCTGTCATAAAATTTATTGGATCACATACAGACCAAGTAATTTGGACTTTCAGGCTCGGTTAAAAAACTACTTGAAAGGATACCACTTTCTTGCCCGATCTAATGAAATGTATGAAAAATTCTACTTTCTTGTCTATTATAGCATTTATGGTAGAAATGCAGTAAGAAAATGCTCATGAAAATTAAAATAATTATATACTATTTCTGCACTGCACTTAAATAACATAATCACATAAACCCCATAAAATTAATGAACTTAAATAACATAATCACATAAACCCCATAAATATGGCTTCGTAGTGATCGGAAGAGCATGGTTTTCAGTTGAGTAGAAGAAGATATGGATAGGAATACGATGAATGTTGAAAAAGAGAAGCTGCAATGTGCTTTGCACGCAGTGATTGTGCCTTTCCCTGCGCAAAGTCATGTTAACGCTCTCATGAATTTGGCGCAGCTGCTGGCTATAAGAGGATTCTTCATCACTTTCGTCAATACTCAATGGATTCATAAACGCATAGTTTCTGCAAGAAACACCACTTCTCTGGTTTCCAGAGGCGATCCGGATCATGAGTTGAAGCAACAAGGCTGGAAAATTCGATTTCTGTCTATTCCCGATGGCTTACCGCCTGAGCACGACCGCATGGGCGAGTATTTCCTTGCACTGCAAAAATTGAGCCCCGCATTAGAGCCGCGCTACTGCCGATGATGATGGCAAATATCCGTTTCCACCCATCACATGTATTGTGGCAGATTCCTTCATGTCTTGCACGGAGCAAGTTGCGAGGAATATGAAAGTTCCGAGGGTTGTCTTCTGGCCACTATGTGCTGCCGCGTCCATTTGCCAGTGCTACGCTAACTTACTCATATCTCAGGGACATAATCCTGTTAAAGGTAAGTCCATCTCTATTTAAGTTTTGCTTTTTAGAAAAAATGATTAAATTTCTGTTGGAAGAAAAAAGAAATTACAGTTTTGAGTTTTGATATCCTATCACAATTACAGATCATTAAAAACTAATATTCTTCGTCGTGGTCTGTGTAAGTGCAGTAAGCGAAGCGAACAATCAGGAGAAACTGATAAGTTGTCTCCCGGGAAACATCCCAACTTTGAGGCCAAGCGATCTGATTTCCAGCTATCGCGATCCGTCGGACATTCTCCATGAATCAAAGATGTCGAGTAAAGGGGAGTACATGCTAGTGAACACGTTTGAGGAGCTGGAAGGGCGGGACGCTGTAACGGCCCTATCTTTGAATGGATGTCCTGCACTGGCGATAGGACCTCTAATCCTTCCTAATTTCTTACAAGGAAGGGATTCCTCCAGCAGTCTTTGGGAGGAGGACGAGAGCTGCCTGACATGGCTGGATTTGCAACAACCAGCATCTGTTATATATGTTTCCTTCGGCAGCCTGGCTGTCAAATCTCATGAACAACTGAAGCAGCTGGCGCTAGGGCTAGAGGGTACCGCGCAGCCTTTCTTGTGGGTTCTTCGTTCGGATATTGCAGATGGCAAGCCTGCGGTTTTACCGGAGGGCTTTGAAGAACGAACCAAGGATCGGGCACTGTTAGTGAGATGGGCGCCCCAGTTGAAAGTTCTTGCCCACATATCGGTGGGTTTATTCCTCAATCACTGCGGATGGAACTCTACCTTGGAGAGCGTTAGCATGGGAGTTCCCGTGGTGAGATTGCCTTATTATGGCGATCAGTTTCTCAATTGCAGATTCGCCAAAGATGTGTGGAAGATGGGCCTGGATTTTGAAGGGGTGGACGTGAATGACCACAAGTTGGTCACAAAGCAAGAGGTGGAGGATGTTGTGAAGAGGATGATGACAACTCGCATAGGAGAGCAGTTGAGAGAAAAGGCTCTGAAGCTCAAGGAATGTGCAGCGAGGGCAGTCCTCCCGGGAGGCTCTTCTTTTCTCAACCTAAACACTTTCGTTGAAGACATGATTAGGAAAGCAGCGGCCCAATCTAATACAGGTGACTCCTGAAAGAATTGGTCCGAGCTCTTGGAATGTGCGTGTTTGCTGCGCTTCCCATTTACATTGGCATGTAGGTTTCCCTTCTTACCATATGGTATCGATGGCATACGTATTGTGTTGGCGTGTTAGAAATAATGGATTCCAATCAAGTATGTTGAGCTGTGCTTGTTGGAGTTTTGGAACATTTGTTTAGGCTCTACTTATAAATACATTTACATTTTATTTCAAGTTCTCCCAATTTCTTTTTATATGTTACCAAGTTCATATTAATTATAATTTTTTATTGCTAAGTTTTCCAATAAGTAATTAGATCTAAACAATACAAATTCATTTACATAGTAATTGATATAGCTCCATAAATAACGTTGCTCCTAGTGTAGCTCCTAGTTTAGTTCTAGGTTGGGTATTGACTTTCAAATAAAATTGTAGCTATAAAGTTCTGAGTCATATTGTACCAATCTGAAGTGGTTAGGCGCAATTATGTTTGAAGATACCAGTTAATGGGCGTAGTATCCAAAGTGTTAATGAACTTATGCACCCACCGTTCTTTAGGAATGTTGCTCCAAGCCTCCTCACAACTTCGCACGTGGTCCTTCGGACAACTCTGACCTGTGTATCGAACTTTGCACCCTTCGACTTGGTCTGAAAAACACACTATCATTAAAGTGCGACATTGTACCCACTCCGCGATATTCTTCTTGTGTGTTCCACACCATCTTGCTGGCGTTGCTTTCAAAGCTTCATCCAGTGCCAACAACCTCTGTTGTACTGGTACAATTTCTTCAAATTCCAATAAGAATGTTTCTAAGTGATTTAACCCATCAAACGTGGGTAGATTACTTACTTCTGTGCCAATCCAATGAACCTCCCTAGTCATTCTGGCACATCTTCGCGCATAAACTTCATACATTCTATTCTGTTAGTTCTCCAATGCTTCTTCTTAATCTGATGAGCATGCACTTTCAGTTCGCCAGCTTAAATTTCCATCTCCCATAGGATTAATGTAATCAAGTTGTCTTGTTGCCAATTTATATATATTCTCTAGTTCATAATCACGGTCTTCTTCTCTAATAGGTTCTGTGTATCTGCGACCTTCATTAGGATCAAGAGGTGCAATGACCCTAAGACCATCACCTTCAAATGTCATTCTTCTTTTATTTAGGTCAACAACAATCGAGTTGTTGAAAGCCCAATCAATTCCTAACAATGCAGGATAAAGACAACTATCATCAACTCTCTCAATCATTTCAAAGTCTGCAAATGTCCTTACCCCGTCGATGTCCATAGGGACATGCTCCAGTCTTCCAAAGGGGCTTACTTCCTGCTGATTAGCCATCCTGAGCCTGATAGGAGAGTAAATAAACTTAGGTTTTCCCATCAGTGCCCAGGTCTACTTCGTCATAACATTGACTTCTGATCCCAAGTTGAGGACTACATAATCTATGTCATAGTCTCCAATCTGAGCATTAAAGTGTAGTTCCTTGTTTGTCCTTCTCTTTCTAGATACTTGATGTACTTCTTTATTCAATAGAGGATCTACCCTTCCTATCTCATACTGTCTGATCAAGTGTTGTAGTTCTTGCACAACTCTTTCATCCTTAATCAAATTAATGCAAGTATATAAGAAATTCATAAGTTTGCTTACCTTTTTTCCTTTTCCCAGTGAGGCAGAATGATCGAATGCCAGAGGCATTCCACATTCTCTCACTTCTGGTTGTGTCTTTGATGAAGAGACATTCCACATTCCAAATTCTCTTCTTTCCTCTTCGAACGTATGCTTTTCCTTCCTTGGATCAAACAACTGTGTCTTCTTTGTAACCCTTTTGATCCTTGATCCCTCATTAGAGTAAGTCATATTGCATTTGAAGTATTTTATATGATAGTTTTTGTAAAGAATTTTTAGGGATCTGGACATCCATGCAAACTAACAACATCATTATACTTATTAAATCTCCATCTAAATAAAATCTACATCATACAATATATATAAAATAACAAGATAATGATTATAACATGATCATCATCTATAATTAAAACTAGTCAACTATATCAATATTAGATAAGTATCATCAAACAACTTATTCTTTAATACTGATAAGATCATCATCATATATAACTACAACGAGTGAAAGTCAAATATGACAATAGATCAATAACATATCAGAATGACACATGGCCAACAATCGACATAAGTTAAGATGATATATGTCCAAATGGTATAAGTCAAAATGATAAATGTCAAAATGATAAAACTCAATAATATGGTATTGCAGGAGAAAATGATACATATGATAATAAACATGAAAATAGGCATCATAACGATATAAAACAATGATCAATGATGGAGTTTATATGATCAATGTTACCAACAACTAGGTCATCATCATTATCTTGATCATCATCATTGTGGTTATCATCGTCGTCACTCACAGTGTCTTCTTCATCTGACTCATCATCATCATCTCCTATGTCTGTATCAGACCCATTATAATCTGGATCTATCTCATGAGGATCAACTGGATCTTTTGGAAGACCTATGTTCTACAAAAAAGAACATTCAAAATGAAGAGTTATTATTTATTTTATGCATTATGTAATTTTTATGTTATATTTCTAATATTACAACATATGAAATGAAATCATAATCATATTACATCATATCAAAGTGCACATACCATAATAAAATTTCAAATAAGTTACAAATAAGAAGTCATTCCAATGTTGTAAAACATGCAACAATTCCAATAAATGTTAGTAAAGATCATAAAAAAATGTATTATACATTTTAACTATCAATTGTAAATTCTATTACATAACCGTAAGTGCCAACCCTCTCCATTGTGTGATATATATGATTATGTTTGCTTATGAAAATCCTTTAAGAGTTAATTGGTTTATATATATTCTTCTCTTGTATTTCACAAATGAATATTTTTCTAGGGCATTTTGGCCCATTGTAATATTCTTCAAAGGTTCTTTGAGAATTAACTAGTTTATAGGTAATTTTGAAGATGCCCTCGATACTCATTCAACTAGACCACATCCAAATGTCAATCCTTGCAAAGAAATAATTCAATACATCAAGCCCTAAAGGGTTGAAACTTATGAAAAAAATGTAATAAAAGGTGTCAAGGTGTATTGCCTTGCCTTACCTTCCCATGCCATTCCATACCATGCCATACTTTTCTATGCCATGCCATGGCTTGCCTTTACATGCCTTTTCTTGCCATGTGTTGCCATGCCATGCCATTCCTTGCCTTTCCATGCCATGTCATGCCATGCCTTGCTATCGTATGGTATGCATTTCCATGCCATACCCCTCCATACCATGCCTTGCATTCACTTTCCATGCCTTCTATTTCCATATCATGCCTTTCCATATCATGCCTTGCCTTGCCATGCTATGTTATGTCGTGCCTTAAGGTTTATATTCCCTGAGGAGGAATTGGAAAAGAGTCCCCGAAATGGTTTGGGATGCCACTTGCAACTAGGCATAAAAAGAAAACCGAGACTCAGATTGAGGAATCATCGACTTCGATGGATTACTGGGATAATATTTTAGCTAGAGAACCCCTCACTCTCAGGTTCCATGCTTTAGAAGTTGCTTTACTCATTGATTTTTAGAATGACTGTTTTGCTCAGTTTGAAGCAATGCAACATCTGGATTAAGGGGTCTAATTTATGAAACTGTCCCTCGTGAGCATATCGATAATGTAGTCACTTAGTCCATGCCAAAAAAGGCTTGCAACATCTCACATAACTCAAAAATGTTACTCCATTAGGTATTTATGCCCTGAGGAGGAATTGGCCAAGGGTCCCCGAAATGGTTTGGGATGTGACTTGCAACTCGATATAAAAAAACATGAGACTCAGATTGAGGAATCGTCATCTTTGTTGGATTCCTGGCATAGGATTTCAGCTAGAGCACCCCTCACTCTAAGGTCCAATCTCTCGTAAGTTGTTTTTTCCATCGATTTTGAGAACTAGGGTTTTGCTCAATAAGAAGCATTGCAACATTTGGATTTAGGGGTAAAATTCATAAAACCATACCTTGGGAGTGGATGGATAATGTGGTTGCATAGTCCATTCCTAAAAAATCTTGCAGCATCTCACAGAACTAAAAAATGTTGCTCTGTTAGGTTTTTATGCCATGAGGAGGAATTGACCAAGAGTCCCTGAAATGGTTTGGGATGCCCCTTGCAGCTAGGCATAAAAATGAAACTGAGACTCGGATGGAGGAACTGTTGACTTCGATGGATTATTGGGATAGGATTTTGGCTAGAGCACCCCTCACTCTCAGGTGTCATGCCTCAGAAGTTGCTTTACTCATTGATTTCGAGAATTAGGGTTTTGCTCATTAAGAAGCAATGCAACAATTGGATTTAGGGGTCCAATTTATGAAACTATGAATCAAAAGCGGATGAACAATGTGGTCACATAGTCCATGCCTAAACAAACTTGCAACATCTCACAGAACTCAAAAATGCTACCTCGTTAGGTTTTTATGCCCTGAGGAGGAATTGGCCAAGAGTCCCTGAAATAGTTTGGAATGCGACTTGAAACTCGATATATAATGAAATTTGAGACTCGGATTGAGGAACTGTCATCTTCGTTGGATTCTTGGCATAGGATTTCAGCTAGAACACCCCTCACTCCATGGTCCAATCCCTCGTACGTTTTGTTTTTCATTGATTTTGAGAACTAGGGTTTTGCTTAGTAAGAAGCAATGTAACATTTGGATTTAGGGGACCAATTTATGAAACCATGCCTCATGAGCGGATGGATAATTTGGTCACATAGTCCATGCCTAAACAATCTTGCAACATCTCACGTAACTCAAAAATGCTCCTGCGTTAGGTTTTTATGCCTTAAGGAGGAATTGGCCAAGAGTCCCCAAAATAGTTTGGGATGTCACTTGCAACTGTGGATAAAAAAAAAGTCGAGACTCAGATTGAGGAACCGTCGAATTTGATGGATTACTGGGATATGATTTCAACTAGATGACTCCTCACTCTTAGGTTCCATTCCTCAGAAGTTTCTTTACTCATTGATTTTGAATTAGTGTTTGATTCAGTTTGAAGCAATGAAACATTTGGATTAAGGGGTCCAATTTATGAAACTGTCCCTTGTGAGTAGATCGATAATGTGGTCACTTAGTCCATGCCTAAAAAAAATTGCATCATCTCACGGAACTCAAAAATGTTGCTTCGTTAGGTTTTTATGCCCGAGGAGGAATTGGACAAAAGTCCCCAAAATGGTTTGGGATGCGACTTGCAAATAAGTATATAATGAAAATCGAGATTCGGATTGAGTAACCATCATCTCGATTGGATTCTTGGTATAGGATTCCATCTAGAGCACCCCTCACTCATAGGTACAATCCCTTGTAAGTTTTGTTTTTCATTGATTTTGAGAACTAGGGTTTTGCTTAGTAAGAAGCAATGCACCATTTAGATTTATGGGTCCAATTTATGAAACCATGCCTCAGGAGTGGATGGACAATGTGGTCACATATTCCATGCCTAAAAAATCTTGCAACATCTCACGGAACTCAAAAATGTTGCTATGTTAGGTTTTTATGCCCTGAGGAGGAATTGGACAAGAGTCCCTGAAATGGTTTGGGATGCCACTTGCAACTGGGCATAAAACGAAAATCGAGACTCGAATTGAGGAACCGTCTACTTCAATGGATTACTGGGATAATATTTCAGCTAGAGAAACCCTCACTCTTGGGTGCCATGCTTCATAAGTTGCTTTACTCATTGATTTCGAGAATTAGTGTTTTGCTTAGTTTGAAGAAATGCAACATTTGGATTAAGGGGTCCAATTTATGAAACCATCCCTCGTGAGAATATTTATAATGTGGTCACCTATTCCATGCCTAAACAAGCTTGCAACATCTCACAGAACTCAAAAATGTTTCTCCGTTAGGTTTTTATGCCCTGGGGAGGAATTGGCCAAAAGTCCCTGAAATTGTTTAGGATGCGACTTGCAACTAGGCATAAAATGGAAACCGAGACTCGGATTGAGGAACTGTCGACTTTGATGGATTCCTAAGATAGGATTTCAGCTAGACCACCACTCACTCCCAAGTTCCAAGCCTCGAAACTTGTTTTACTCATTGATTTCGAGAACTAATGTTTTGCTCAGTTTGAAGCAATGCAACATTTGGATTAAGGGGTCCAATTTATGAAATCGTCCCTCGGAAGAGGATGGATAATGTGGTCACCTAGTCCATGTATAAACATGCTTGCAGCATCTCACAAAACTAAAAAATGTTTCTTTGTTATTCTTTTATGCCCTGACGAGGAATTGGCCAAGAGTCCTCGAAATGGTTTGGGATGCGAATTGCAACTGGGAATATCACGAAAAATGAGACTCAGATTGAGGAACCTTTGTCTCCGTTGTATTCTTGGCATAGGAATTTAGCTAGATCACCCCTCACTCCTAGTTTCAATCCCTTAGAAGTTGTTTTTTTATGGATTTCGAGAACTAGTGTTTTGTTGAGTAAGAAGCAATGCAAAATTTGTATTTAGGGGTCCAATTTAGGAAAGAATGCCTCAGGAGAGGATGGACAATGTGGTCACCTAGTCCATGCCTAAAAAATAATGAAACATCTCATGGAACTAAAAAATGTTGCTCTGTTAGGCTTTCATGCCCTGATAAGTAATTGGCCAAGAGTCCCCGAAATGGTTTGAGATGCCACTTGCAATTGTGCATAAAATGAAAAATTGAGACTCAGATTGAGGAACCATCGTCTCTGTTGGATTTCTAGCATAGGATTTCAATTAGAGCACCCCTCACTCCGAGGTGCCATGCCTCATAAGTTGCTTTACTCATTGATTTCAAGAACCAATGGTTGGCTCAGTTTGAGGCAATGCAACATTTGGATTAAGGGCTCCAATTTATGAAACCATCCATTGTGAGTGGATCTATAATTTGGTCACCTAGTCCATGCCTAAACAACCCTGCAACATCTTACGAAACTCAAAAATGTTGCTCGTTAGGTTTTTATGCCCTAAGGAGGAATTGGCCAAGAGTCCCCGAAATGGTTTGGGATGCGAATTGCAACTCGATATATAACAAAAAACGAGACTTGGATTGAGGAAACATCATCTCCATTAGATTCCTGGCATAGGATTTTAGATAGAGCACCGCTAACTCTCTGGCACCATGCATGATAAGTTTCTTTACAGATTGATTTCACGAATTAGTGTTTGTCTTAGTTTGAAGCAATGCAACATTTGGATTAAGGGGTCCAATTTATCAAACCGTCCCTCGTGATAAGAGAGATAATGTGGTCACCTATTAGATGACTAAACAAGCTTGCAACATCTCACAAAACTCATAAATGTTGTTTCGTTAGGTTTTTATGCCATGAGGAGGAATTGGCCAAGAGTCCCTGAAATGGTTTGGGATGCGACTTGGAATTTGACGTATTACAAAAATCGAGACTCGAAGTGAGGAACCGTCATCTTCGTTGGATTCCTGGCATAGCATTTCAGCTAGAGCACCCTTCACTCCTGGGTCCAATCCCTCGAAAGTTGTTTTTTTCATTGATTTTGAGAACTAGGGTTTTACTTAGTTTGAAGCAATGCAACATTTGAATTTAGGGGTTCAATATATGAAATCATGCCTTGGGTACAGATGGAAAATGTGGTCACATAGTCCATGCCTAAACAAGCTTGCAGCATCTCACAGAAGTAAAAAATGCTTCTCTGTTATCTTTTTATGCTCTGAGGAGGAATTTTCCAAGAGTCCCCGAAATGGTTTGGAATGCCACTTGCAATTATGCATAAAATGAAAACCGATTTTCGGATTGAAGAAAAGTCAACTCCGATGGATTAGTGGGATATGATTTCATCTAGAGAACCCCTCACTACCGAGTGCCATGAGCATATAAACATAAGTAACATCACATGAAGTATACAATACACTAGAATTGACATGCAAACCGAAATGGGATAAAACCACATAATTCTTTATTATATATCAAAGAATACATTCATTGGAAGCCCTAACTTCCCAATTCTCCAATTGTGACTGGAAGGAGGCTACGACCCCTTATTTATAGGCTCCAAATTGAAGGAATCTACAACTCCCTAAATTATCTGGTTCCAACTAAGAGGCTACAACCCCCTGATTCTGAGGCTACAACATGAAGAAAGCTCCAACTCCCTGATTCTCTAGCTCCAATAGGAAGGAGGATATAACCCTCTGATTCTGAGGCTCTAACTTGAAGGAAGATCCACCTCATTGATTTCTCCGAAACCAACCAGAAGGAGGATACAACCCTCTTTCCTTGCCTCATCTTATCACCTTGAAATATAAGTGTAGACCAAGCTGCCACTACCATGATCACTTCCAATGCCAATACCACTATCATTGTCACTAACACTACCATTTCCATTGTCACATCAACTTGTAACCTGTTAAACTGTCAATGTATACAACCCATCACATGAACCTATCCGTGTCCAACATGTCCAACCTGTCACTGTCACCGATACTCAAACATATCCTATCACATGAATCATATGCCAAGGAAACCTCTCAAATAGATGTCCAACATCACAAACACATGCCTCTACCAAGCATGTACCAAGATCACCAACATACCATCATAATATATGTGTCTCAACCATGTACCAAAGCATATACCAAACCATCAACCAATACCATACCAAACATCAATTTTGTACCGCAACCTATACCACAACAAGTGCATCAACCATGCACCAACACCTGTATTGAACCGTGCATCAACCATGCACCATAACCTGCACCATATGCCTCAACCATCAACCATGTACATCAACATTGGTATTGTACCATGTACCAACAATGTATCTCAACCATATACCATATCACTCAATCATGCCATACACCATCCACCAAAGGATATATCAAGCATGTACCATTAATGGTGTACCTCAACAAAGTAACAATATCAATGACAACCATAAACCATGTGCCAATGCTTCAATAGTATACCAAGAATAAACCTCAAGCATGTAACATCATCACGATGTAACCAAACCAAGATACTGATACAAACAAGATATATTATGCATCAATTAAGTTATACCATACCAATATCACCAATATGTACCATGCATCAACAATACATGCCTCTAAAGCATGTACCATACCATCACCAAGCATAAGATATAATTACATAAGCATACATGTAACATGTATTTGATCTATTGTAATGCAATACTGAATTGTAGCTCTTCCATGGCCTTCAACAACCTGGTACCAACATTTTCCCCAAATTTTCTTGAGCCTCGCAAGACTAAGAATCCCTATCATGCGGGGCATCATGTGACATCACTTAGGAAACCTGCAGGGGTGCCTCACGTGACACCCTCAAGCTGACCCACGAGAGCCTGCCAAATTAGGGTTACATAAAAAACCTTGCACTCTGCAGCTCCAAAACTTTCTCTATTTCCTTGATCTTTCTTCGCTGCCTTAGTCTTGTTGTCAGATTCACCAATAAACCAAAAAAGTAGACAATAAAATTCTCTTAATATAGATATTCAATTAAGTGTGTGTCAAATTCATGTCTCGTGATCTGTATTTATAATTTTTCTAGGTAACGTATTTCCTTAGTCTTAGGGATTCTTGACTTTCTTGTTGCAACGACTTTACACATTCATTAATTTACTTGTAACTACTTTGGGGATTCTTGACCATTCTTTGGGGCTTTCAAATCCACAAGGCCATATCTCCCTAACCATGAGGAATCACATAGCATAACACCCATCACTAGAAACAACGTGACATGGAATATCCATCTATGAGTGTCCTACTTGCATTTACATTGTCCTTCATGTCCATATTCCTTAAAAAACTTTGGGTACCATAAAAACACCTCTGGGGCTTCATGTAGACTTCATAAAATGCATCCATCATATGTGCTAACATCAACCACTCCATCAATGAAAAATAAATCACCATAAATATCAACTAATTTCTAGGCTTTCTGATCCGAAATCGGATTCAGAAGGCTGTCAGGGCATGAAAAATGCTCAAAAATGAAAGTTCTCGAAATCCAACAAAACCAACACCATTGCGTCCGTCTCGTCTTCCTGATTCCGGTGGTATAATTTTTTTGTCAAACGGAGTCCGTATGGAGAAGATATCGTGTTCTGACCGAAAAGTCAAACAGGCAAAAAAATTGCTGACTGGGCAGGACACGTGTTAGTCCGTACAGATGACGTGGCAGGTCCGTACAGCTGATGTGACGGGACTAGAATGAGACACGTGGCAGGTTCCGTACAGGACATGTGGCGGATCCAGGGAGTTCCACGTGTTAGGCAGATTTGGCACTTTTGGCACGCAGTTGGGCCAATCCCGAAGTGACACGTGTCACCACTGGAAGGGTGACACGTGGCAGGGTGACGTCAACAGCATGCGTGGTGGATGATGTCAACATTGTATGGCGGATGACGTGGCATGATGACTGGACAGTACGGCTTCCGACAAGTGGCAAGCGATTATTGGTTGACAGTCGGCGAATTAGATGCTAACACGTGGTGCTTTGTTGGCCAGTGATTGGGTGCCACGTTGCCCAATCACGGGCTGCCACGTGGCACCCCGGTTTTAGCCAATGTGGGCTATATCAAAAATATTTTGGGCCCGGGGGATTCGAACCCCGGACCTCCCACTATACCAACGACTTAACAATACTTCCGTTTTCCAATGCTCCACCGTTTAATGCTTGTTATGGAAGCGACGAAAACTCTATTTAAGTTAGAGTAATGTGCTATACAATGGGGGGTCGGGCTGGGGCTTAGCCCCGACCCCGGTTTTCTACCTGCCATGTAACCCTGAATTCGGCGCATATGCAATAGTATTGCACGGGTTATTTAACCATTATATTGTATATGGTTACAGTTATGTAAACGGTTGCGGGTTTTAAACATATGACCATGTATATATGCGCAGGGTATTGTAATATTTACCCTGGGTTCTATGCCAAGTCCATACGACCTTGATGAGAGGGGCCGCGCCTAGGAGAGGGGGATAAAGGCCAATATAACTAATTTATAGTGAAAAGTGGGTTATTTCAACCACTTTTTAATTAATTAATGTAATTTAACTCCTTTTTAATGTAATTGGGGGTTATTGGGCTTTTTAAGAGCCTAATTTTTGGGAGGAAGTTGGAGATTGACAACCAACTTTCCCAATTATTTAACCAAGGCCATGTTGAGGCCATTTGGTCAGATTTTGAAAGCTTTTGGACGGTTTTGGAGAGAAAAGATGTTGAGGCAAAGCCAGGTCTAAGCCAGTTTGAGGCAGGGAAGCTGTTGAGATAGAGATGCTGTCGGACGATTTATGAGAGCTCGGGACATCCGTTTCAGGTGCCGTAAGTTGTACAAGATTCTAGAGATCATGGCGAACAAGACCATATCAGTCTAGAAGCCAATCAGCATTATAAAGATGTACTAGTAAGCTTTTGAAAAGAAATCAAGAAGCCTCCCTCACAGAGAAAAGGCCCGGAGACATAGGCAAAGTTGCCGAACTCCGTTATCAAACTTGTGCATTATGGTTTGTTGTTTTCATTATTTTTTTCAGATCTGAAAATATGTTAATGGCTGTATAATTCATTTATTTTCTCGCTCTTCGTTAAGTTTTCCAATGGTTAATAAATGCATGCAAATAAAACTCAACCATAGTCATTTCGAAAAATCTTGACGGATCAAGTGGTATCAGAGCTAGTTGACGTTTGGATTTGAGTTTTGCATGTTAGCCAG
>ML790256.1:69478-111036 GCA_009831015.1 Picea engelmannii | reverse complement strand
AGGTTTAATTCATTCAATAACAAATTAATGCAATCATTATATCAAATACCAATAATAAAATAAAATATTGTTATAAAAATATTATTATAAAAAATATTTGATTTTGAGATGGTTAATTGAAAATTTATTAAAAAAAACAATTAATTAAAATATATACATATTTTTTCACTTTGTTCTTTTGAACTCACTAAAGTATGGGTGACATAAAATAGATAGTGGTGTGTTTTCATGAGTCATATGCACCTTTGCCTATTAATTACATTAAATCATAGGTGCTAAAAAATGTGAAAAAACACTATTACTTTAAATGATGTAATGTATGACTCATTATATTTAAATATTTTCAAAATATTACAGTGCACATGATCATATAATATATGCATTGTTGAGGGGCAATAGGTGCGGGGGGAGTTGTCTTTAACTCTGAAGGAAAAAATAACATTGAGTTTTCACAAGGACTCGGGAAAACCACGAACAATCAACTAGAGTCTCTTGCGGTTTACATGGGAATGCACCTCATCCCAACAAACATCTCCTCTCAGCTAGTTGTTATAGGAGTTTCAAATTTGATTGTCAAAGGGATCCAAAGACTTATTGAAAATTCTCAACCCAACCTTGTGARAATCTTCCACACGATCATGCATTTGGAGCACAAATTTAAATCAATAAGCTATCATCATATTTACAGAGAGTAGAATGAGATAACAAATTATTTATTCCAATTAGAAAATAAATTGGAACAAATTAAACTCTGAATTAATGAGGATTGCACACAAATTTATCTCCCCTATGTAATCCATGCGTATTTCCAACTAGGAAAATTTTCCCAAGGAAATTAACAGATTCAAGAAATTCAATAAGGAACTAAAATGAATGGGAGAGGATGTCACCCCACCCTCCTTCAGTGATGAAGACACTCATGTCATATGGATTCACTTTATACTAAGTGGATATCCTGCTCAAAAGACACGAGGCCCCCTCTGCAACTCACACATATCTTCGTATCACATCATGATGTCATTAAGACCACCCTCATGTGAGGCAACAGATCAATGTGGGAAACTTCAGGTTCATTTGCAATAACCATCCCCTTTGGTCTCACATTTGTTATGTCTTATACAGGATATGCAACTCTCACATCAAACATTACATTATCCCCGACCTGCATCTCATCATTGTTTTTCATGGATCTTCCCTTTATCACACAGGATTTGTCGTCAACATTGTTTATGGAGCTTTCAAAAGGTGGTAAAGGTGAGACAAATAGTATATGGACATGAATGAAAATCCAGAGTAGCATTACAGGTTTGTGTTGGCAAATGGAAATTCAAAAGTTCTCAAGTCATGGTATCTCTATCTTAAGGATGTGGAGACGAAATAGCGATCCCTGCGAGTCTAGTGATTGTAAAATGGACATAATTCTGGAGCAAATGCAGTCTGAGCAAGGTGAAATTAAAGAGTTGAGGAATTCAAATGAAGATTTAGCTCATCAAATTCAAGAGTAGGAAGTCTAAAGAAATGGGGAACTTGCTATGGTACTTCAGGAAGTCAATCAGAATACAAACCACGTTCGGTCCCTTTGTCTTCATGCACAACAACAACCCCTGAAAAATCAAGCCCTGTAACGACCCACACCATCATAGGAATCGAAGGCATCCTGTAAGGTTCATTAACCATCTCCACTTTAGCACAATTGCGACCCAGTGTAGGAAAACCTTGAAGAGGTGGAAACAGTCTTAAAACTCCATTAGTATAATTAATGCAATGCAAATCTGCCTTTTTGATGCTTTCATTTGTAGAAATTGACACATGGAAGAATTGTACTAGTCTCTTTTCTTATATGGGCCAATCTAAGAGACATAGGGAGAAGATAATCACTGTAACTCTGCTATTTGACCATGCTATTTTTGATTTTTTGTACTCTCTGGCAGTTTCTTCCATGACACAACCTATTTTATAATAAAAATCAATAATATTTTCTATCATATATATATATATATATATATATATATATATATATTGGTCCTTCAAGTATAATATATGCACCGATGCTTAGTAACAAAGTAAGGCGTCGATGTGGTAAAAGTGATGGCGTTGCTATGGATTTTGTTCGTGGAGGCTAGGGTTTAACCCTGGCCTCTTGTGACCCCTACACGTCGGATCTGGTGGCATCGCTCTGGCCTCCTTTGACGATCATGGAGGTGGATTCAATTGTTGCTGCCGGTGCCCCAGTTTGTGGGGACGTTCCTTACATATCTGTGCCCAAGTTAGGTTATGTTTTGTAGTTTGGTACTTCTTTTCGTGAAATTGTTCAGAGAGTTTCTTCTCCCTCATCTTCATATTTTTTGTTTTAGGAAGCCCCATCCCTTGTCATTCCCATGGGACAAGATGCTGATGAAGAGTAGGAATATTACAGATCCATGAGTTTGGTGTAGCACTTTAATGGTTTTTGGCCAAAGTTAGCAGATATTAACAACTCGATCTCTATTACTTGGATCCCTATCATGCAACAACAAGCTTGTATTCATCCTAGTAAAAAAGGTTTTTTCATAGTCGAGTTTTACATTCAGGAAGATCATGATCTGATCTTCAACTCAGCCTCTTGGTTTTGGGGAAACTTAGGTTTGTGCATGAAACCCCAGTCTCCTTCTTTCAATCCAGCTACTGACATTCTCTTCTTAGCCCCAATTTGGGTGAGACTTCCTAATCTTCCTCTACATTTTTGGGGTATTCCCTCTCTCGAATCCATTGGCTCGGAATTAGGAAATATCCACTTCGTAAGATGTGAAACTACAAGGAACGACACCTCCAAGGAAAAGTAGTTGGAAGAATTGTTGAAAAAAGGATACATACATCCAAGTGTTTCAATTTGGGGAGCACCAATACTTTTTTTCAAAAAGAAAGATAGAACTTTGAGGCTATGTATTGAATTTCAACAACCGAATAAATCCACTGTGAAGAACAAGTACCCACTACCCATAATTGATGACCTCTTTGATCAACTAAGAGGGGCAAATATATTTTCCAAGATAGACTTGAGATCATGATACCATTAGGTAAGAATCAAGGAAAAATACATCCATAAGACAACCTTTAAAACCGCGTATGGGCATTATGAATTTGTAGTGGTGCCATTTGAATTGTACAATGCACCAGTTGTCTTTATGTGCTTAATGAATAGCATTTTCATAAATGATTTGGATAAGTTTTTCATAGTATTCCTGGATGACATACCTGTCTATTTTAAGTCAGAGGAAGAAGATGAACATTACCTAAGATTGGTATTTCAAGTGTTGAGGTAACATTAGTTGTATTCCAAGCTTAGTAAGTGTTGTTTTTATCAAGAGAATATCCATTACTTGGGGCACATTATTTCATAACAGGGTATAAAAGTATATTCAGAGAATATTGAAGCCATTAGAGGATGGTCAACACCCATGAATGTTTCAGAAGTCAGATCTTTTATGGGGTTAGTTGGTTACTATAGAAGGTTTATAGCAGGGTTCTCTAAGATTTCTCATCCCATCACTTCTTTGCAAAATAAGGGAATTAAATTTGAATGGACATCTCAGTGTGAAGATAACTTTAATATGTTGAAATAATTACTTACTAGTGCACATGTTTTAAATATTGTTGATCCGAATGAAATTTTGTGGTAGGTACAGATGCATGTAAAGAAGGGCTTGGTGGAGTCCTCACTCAAAATGGAAATGCCATTAGTTATGAGTCCAAAAATCTTAAGGAACATGAGAGGAAATATGCCACACATGACTTGGAACTTTCTTCCATTGTTCACACATTCAAGATGTGGAGGCATTATCTCATGGGAAAGAGATTTGAATTAAAAACATACCACAGTGTTCTGAAGTATCTTTTTGAACAACCAACTTTGAATTCCAGGAAAACAAGATGGCTAGAATTTTTAAGTGAATATGACTTTGACATCAAGTATATCAAAGGAAAATAAAATAAAGTTTTTGATGCACTTAGTAGAAGAGTACACATCATGCATGATACAATTTTCATTATGCATCAGTCAGACTTGAAGAGAATAATTTTAGATGATGTTGTTATAGATCAACATTACCTATAGGTAAAGGAAACCTTATAGCAAGAAGATGGACAACATAAAATGAGAGAGTATGATATGAAGGAATATGGATTACTTATGCATAAAAATATAGTTTATGTTCCTAGTTCCAGAGAGCTCGAGAATTTGGTATTAAAAGAAATGCATAATGTTCCATATGCTGGACATCCTGGTTACCAGAAAACAATTGCAGCAGTAAGAAGGCAATTCTTTTGGCCAGGAATGAAAAATGATGTTGCTGAGTACATCTCGAGATGTATGGAATGTCAGAGAGTGAAAGTTGAGCATAAGCACCCAACAGGTTTGCTACAACCATTACCAATTCCAAAGAAGAAATGGGAAGTGGTAATCATTGACTTTATAACAAAATTTCCTAGGACAACAAGGCAACATGATTCGATCATGGTAGTAGTTGATAAATTAACAAAGTCTACTCATTTTGTTTCTATAAAAACAACTCATACAACAAATAATATTGCAGAAATTTACATGAAAGAGATTGCTATGTTGCATGGGATGCCTAAGACAATTGTCTCAGACATAAATACAAAGTTTACATCGAATTTTTGGAGGGGATTATTTAAACAATTTGGTACAAATTGGCCAAGAGTCCCCGAAACGGTTTGGGATGCGACTTGCAACTGGGAATATAAAAAATAATGAGACTTAGATTAAGGAACTGTTGTCTCCGTTGTATTCTTGGCATAGGAATTTAACTAGAGCACCCCTCACTCCTAGTTTCAATCCCTCAGAAGTTATTTTTTTATGGATTTCGAGAACTAGTGTTTTGTTGAGTAAGAAGCAATGCAAAATTTGTATTTAGGGGTCCAATTTATGAAACCATGCCTCGGGAGAGGATGGACAATGTGGTCACCTAGTCCATGCCTAAACAATAATGCAACATCTCATGGAACTAAAAAATGTTGCTTCGTTAGGCTTTTATGCCCTGATGAGTAATTGGCCAAGAATCCCTGAAATGGTTTAGGATGCCATTTGAAACTATGCATAAAATGAAAAATTGAGACTCATATTGAGGAACAGTCATCTCCGTTGGATTCCTAACATAGGATTTCAACTAGAGCACCCCTCACTCCGATGTGCCATGCCTCAGAAGTTGCTTTACTCATTGATTTCGAGAACCAATGTTTGGCTCAGTTTGAGGCAATGCAACATTTGGATTAAGGGCTCCAATTTATGAAATCGTCCCTTGTGAGAGGATCAATAATTTGGTTACCTAGTCCATGCCTACACAACCTTGCATCATCTTACGAAACTCAAAAATGTTGCCCGTTAGGTTTTTATGCCCTGAGGAGGAATTGGCCAAGAGTCCCCGAAATGGTTTGGGATGCGAATTGCAACTCGATATATAACGAAAACCAAGACTTGGATTGAGGAACCATCATCTCCGTTAGATTCCTGGCATAGGATTTCAGATAAAGCACCACTAACTCTTGGGTGCCATGCCTGATAAGTTGTTTTACTCATTGATTTCACAAATTAGTGTTTGGTTCAATTTGAAGCAATGCAACATTTGGATTAAAGGGTTCAATTTATGAAACCGTCCCTCATGAGAAGAGAAATAATGTGGTCACCTAGCACATGAATAAACAAGCTTGCAACATCTCACAAAACTCAAAAATGTTGCTTCGTTAGGTTTTTATGCCATGAGGAGGAATTGGCAAAGAGTCCCTGAAATGGTTTGTGATGCGACTTGAAACTTGACATATTACAAAAATAGAGACTCGAATTGAGGAACCGTTGTCTCCGTTGGATTCCTGGCATAGGATTTCAGCTAGAGAACCCCTCACTCCCGGGTCCAATCCCTCGAAAGTTGTTTTTTTCATCGATTTTGAGAACTAGGGTTTTGCTTAGTTTGAAACAATGCAACATTTGGATTTAGGGGTCCAATATATGAAATCATGCCTTGGGTGCGGATGGAAAATGTGGTCACATAGTCCATGCCTAAACAAGCTTACAACATCTCACAGAACTCAAAAATGCTTCCCTGTTATCTTTTTATGCCCCGAGGAGGAATTTGTCAAGAGTCCCCGAAATGGTTTGGGATGCCACTTGCAATTATGCATAAAATGAAAACCGATTCTCGGATTGAGGAACAGTCAACTCCGATGGATTACTAGGATATGATTTCATCTAGAGAACCCCTCACTCCCGGGTGCCATGAGCATATAAACATAAGTAACATCACATCAAGTATACAATACACTAGAATTGACATCGAAACCCAAATGGGATAAAACCACATAATTCTTTATTACATATCAAATAATACATTCACTCGAAGCCCTAACTTCCTAATTCTCCAACTGTGATTGGAAGGAGGCTACAACCCCTTATTTATAGGCTCCAAATTGAAGGAAGCTACAACTCCCTAAATTATCTGGTTCCAACTAGAAGGAGGCTACAACCCCCTGATTCTGAGGCTACAACCTGAAGAAAGCTCCAACTCCCTGATTCTCTGGCTCCAATCAAAAGGAGGATATAACCCCCTGATTCTCAAGCTCCAACTTGAAGGAAGATCCACCTCATTGAGTTCTCTGAAACCAACCAGAAGGAGGATAAAACCCCTTTTCCTTGCCTCATCTTATCACCTTCAAATATAAGTGTAGACCAAACTGTCACTACCAAAATCACTTCCAATGCCAATACCATTGTCACTGTCACTAGCACTACCATTTCCATTGTCACATCAACTTGGAACCTGTTAAACTGTCAATGTATATAACCCATCACATCAACCTATCAGTGTCCAACATGTCCAACCTGTCATTGTCACCGATACTCAACCATATCCTCTCACATGGATCATATACCAAGGAAACCTCTCAACTAGATGTCCAACATCACCAACACATGCCTCTACCAAGCATGTACCAATATCACCAACATACCATCATAAGATATGTGTCTCAACCATGTACCAAACAATATACCAAACCATCAACCAATACCATACCAAACATCAATTTTGTACCGCAACCTATACCACAACAAGTGCATCAACCATGCACCAACACCTGTACCGAACCGTGCATCAACCATGCACCATAACCTGTACCATATGCCTCAACCATCAACCATGTACGTCAACACTGGTACGATACCATGTACCAACAATGTATCTCAACCATATACCATATCACTCAATCATGCCATACACCATCCACCAAAGGATATATCAAACATGTACCATTAATGGTGTACCTCAACAAATTATCGATATCAATGACAACCATAAACCATGTGCCAACGCTTCAATAGTATACCAAGAATAAACCTCAAGCATGTAGCATCATCATGATGTAACCAAACCAAGATACCAATACAAGCAAGATATGCTATGCATCAACCAAGTTATACCATACAAATATCACCAATATGTACCATGCATCAACAAGACATGCCTCTCAAGTATTTACCATACCATCACCAAGCATAAGATATAATTACATAATCATACATGTAACATGTAGTTGACCTGTTGTAATGCAATATTGAATTGTAGCTCTTCCATAGCCTTCAACCACTTGGTACCAACATTTCCCCCAAATTTTCTTGAGCCTCGCAGGACTAAGAATCCCTATCATGCGGGGCATCACGGGACATCACTTAGGAAACCTATAGGGGTGCCTCACATGACACCCTCAAGCTAACCCACGAGAGCCTGCCAAATTAGGGTTACATGAAAAACCTTTCACTCTGCAGCTCCAAAACTTTCTCTATTTCCTTGATCTTTCTCCGCTGCCTCAGTATTGTTGTCAGATTCACCAATAAACCAAAAAAGTAGACCATAACTTTCTCATAATATAGATATTCAATTAAGTGTGTGTCAAATTCATGTCTCATGATCTGTATTTATAATTTTTCTAGGTAACGTATATCCTTAGTCTTACGGATTCTTGACTTTCTTGTTGCAACAACTTTACCCATTCATTAATTGACTTGTACCTACTTTGGGGCTTCTTGACCATTCTTCGGGGCTTCCAACACCACAAGGCCATATCTCCCTAACCATGAGGAAGCACATGGCATAACACCCATCATCAGAAACAACGTGACATGGAATATCCATCTATGAGTGTCCTACCTGCCTTTACATTGTCCCTCATGTCCATATTCCTAAAAAATTTTGGGTACCATAACCACACCTCTAGGGATTCATGTAGACTTCATAAAATGCATCCATCATATGTGCTAACATCAATCAATCCATCAATGAAAAATAAATCACCATAAATCTCAACCAACATCTAGGCTTTCAGACTTCTCCAAGGGTTGACATAAATCTCTAAGGGTTGACATCAATGAAAACCAATTGTCCAAACCAACTTTCAAACAATATCCACCTTTAGAATTGATGGAAACACCAACATTGATGGCAAAAATCATGCTCCAATCAACATGCTCCCCCTATGACTATTTCTCATCATCAATGTTTCTCAGTCTCCCCATTTGACATCAATGGAAAAGGGTCTCTCTCCTTGGGGATACTCCCCCTATCTTCATGCATTTGTTCTCTCTCTCTCTCTCTCCGTCTCTCTATTTCCATGCATTTGACATCATGGGAAAAAGGATAACTCCCCCTATCTTCATGCTTCTAGTCTTTATTTATAGATCTCTTTCTCTAATGATTTCTCTTCCCTTGACTTCTCTACAAGATCTTATGTAGATCAATGTAGGGCTACCTGCATATGTTTCCTTTGCTCTTTTAGAGTGCTTTTTAACTGTCCATTGGCGATTCCTCTTGTAACTCTATGATATATATATAAAAATAATTTATTACTTGATTTCAGATGATCTGTCATGACCATACTATTCAACAATGTCCCTCTGATGATATAGATTCTGCTAGAGGTTTCTCTTTCCGTGTTTTGTTATTCCATTTACTACATTCCTTTCAGTGACCAACTGATTCCAATTGATTCCACTGATTCAAATTGTAAATACACTTCCATGTATCTTCTATGATACATGTTATATGTACCTGCTAAGTATCCATATCTATCCATATGTCATAAGTTGTCCATAACTCTGATACTCAATTGTCCACAATGTTGACCCATCTATCACTATACTATCATGAAGGCTTCACAACTGCAACTGATCAATCTGTCATTCTATACTTCTGCTATATGAATGCTCTAAATATGTCTCTACAAATAATTCAACCTACTCGAAGGATGGTTCTCTGATTTGTAGTAGCTACTGCACTGTTAAATATTTACATTTATTGGGAGTCTCCAAGCTAGATGGTTCAAGAAAATACTTGCTTTGATGTGAAGTAATCTTCCGCTTCATCTCTAGACTCATCATCTCTTTGAACTCTGACTTCTTCCTTTCTGCCTGTGGATTGATCTTGCACTACAATTCATGAAAGTATAATCTCTTGGGCATGTTATTTATTTACTTCCTCTTATTTTCTTTCTTGCACTACTGCAAATCCTGTGATCTCTGGGATTCGTTCTTTATTTGAACATTCTCTTCTTTCTTTTTATTTCTTCTCCAAATCTTCATGTATCTGACATCTTCTTTTTTCCTTGTAGATTTTTCTTAATCTCGTACTATTTCCAATACTGAGAGTATGACTTATGGATGTCCTTCATTCATCTTCTCTTCATTTACATGTTCTTGTTTTCTTTTCCATAATTTCTTATATCTGATATCAATTTTCTCTTTCATATAAGTATCCATCATGTTTTTACAATCACGAGATTCTTTAACATTTCTTCCATAAGCCATGCAATCTGAAACATTATGTCCAAATTTATTACAATAAAAAAATGACCATAAAATAAATTTGCATACCTAGGAGTGAACGATCTTCTTTGTGATGTAGTCCTTATAAATTACTTCGTTGGTTGATCATGATCATTACTGAAGCTTCTTTGTGGCTTGAATGTGGAAGGTCTTCTTGAAGATGTGTCACTATCATTTTTCTTTGATTTTGACTAACCATGATTCCCTCCTTTGAGTACTTCTGCATAACTATTACTCTTTTCCTCATTCTTCTTTTCTGGCAACCTGGAGTGCTTCTCTTCAACATTCTTTACTGATGATGTGAATGTTTTTATCTCTTCAACATTCTTGTTGAGATTTACGATTTTGTCTCTCAATGTGATCTCTTCTTCAATTTTTTCAGCCTCTTCTTATTTCTTCATCATTCGAGTCTTCATGACTTCTTCTGTTCTCTTTGCTTCTTCAAGTTGGATCTTCAAGGGGATAATTTCCTTTTCACGTCTTCTCTCTTCTTGACCAAATTGTGCTTCAAGCTCATTTAATTCCTCATATATTTTCTTGAGATGATCTGTCAAAATATTCTCTCTCTTCTCTGTTTCCTTTCTTTCAGTTTCCAAAGATTGTTTTTCTTCTATTGTTTCCTTTCTCGGTGCTTCTATTTCATCTTCCAAACACAAATTATCTTCCATCCGACTTTTGTATGTTTCTTCAATCCTTATGGCTTCTTCCAGTTGAGCTTTTAGATTTACGATGACCTATTGGGATTTTTCACAACTTTCTTGAGAATGCTTCTTGACTAATTATTCCTTAAGATACTTGTTTTTCTTCCTTTCTTTTGTCAAGTTGTCTAAGGAACTGATTAATTCTGACTCAAGGTCTACTATGCCTTCTTCAAAATCTTGTTCTTCTGAGTCTGTCTGACATGATGATCATCTTTATTCATTAATTCTGCTTCAAGGTCAATTATGCCTTCTTCACAATCTTCTTATTCTTAATCTTTCTAACATGATGAACATATTTCTTCTTGTTTTGTACCTGCACTTTCTTTAATATAATATGAATCTGTGATGGGAGATTCCTTGGAATAAAGATTATTTATCTTATCCCAATGTTCTTTGGTTGATGAGCATTTTCCCACTTTCTCTCTTACCAGATCAAGTAATCCTTCCCAGATGAAATCCATTTCTATTTTGTTGTATCTTTTCAATTCCTTCTTTGTTGTAGTCTTCAATTTTTTGTAGCGATGTATGCTGTAACAAATGATTGGAAAACATCATATCCTCATGCTTATAAAAATATTTGTGTTCTTCTGCTGCATATCTCATAGTCTATACCATTCTGACCATTGAACATTGGTGCTCCATTCTCAGTGTAATCCATGATCTTCCTTCTAGTGGTTAAATTGTTTCCTTGAAGGACCTACTTGATACCAATTGTTGGAATACTGGTAGGGGGAAGGGGGGTGAATCAGTATGAGCACATTTACCACTTTTAACCACAATATATATATATATATATATATATATATATATATATATATATATATATAAACATCATATCATCAATATATCATCAGTATATCACAAGAATATAAACGTAAGTCGCATCACATCAACAACATCACATCAAGTACACAATACACCAGAATTTACGTAGAAACCCAAATGGGAGAAAACCATAAAATTCTTTCTTATATATCAAAGAACACATTCATTGGAAGCACCAACTTCCCAATTATCTAGCTGCAAATAGAAGGAGGATATGACCCCCTATTTGTAGGATCCAACATGAAGGAAACTACAACTCCTTGAATTCTCTGGCTCCAACCAAAAGGGGGCTACAACCCCCCGATTCTCAGGCTCCAACTTGAAGGAAGATCAAACCCCGTGATTCTCTAGATCCAACAAAAAGGAGGCTATAACTCCCTAATTCTCAAGCTCCAACCCGAAGGAAATTCCAACTCCCTGAGTTCTTCGACACCAATCGAAAAGAGGCTACAACCCCCTTTCCTTGCCCCATCCTGTCGTCCTAAAAAATAAGTGTAGATGAAACTTTCACTACCATTTCCACTGCCATTGTCAATATCATTGTCACTACCACTGCCACTGTCACATCAACCTGCAACATGTTAACCAGTCATTGTATTCAATGTCACTTTCAACCTATCACATCAACCTATCACTTTCCAACCTGTCAGTGTCATCGATACTCAACCAGATCCTCTCACATGGATCATATACCAAGGACACCTCTCAACTAGATGTCCAACATCCCCAACACATGCCTCTACCAAGCATGTACAAAGATCACCAACATACTATCATAATATATGTGTCTCAACCATGTACCAAAGCATATACTAAACCATCAAATTTTACCATACCAAACATCGACTGTGTACCACAATCTGTACCACAACAAGTGCATCAACCATCCATCAACACCTTTACCAAACCGTGCATCAACCATGCACCATAACCTATACCACATGCCTAAACCATAAACCGTGTACATCAACAATGTACAACAATACTTGTACCATACCACGTACCAACAATCTATGTCAAACATATACCATATCACTCAATCATGCCATACACCATGCACCATAGGATATATCAAGTAAGTACCATCAATGGTGTACATCAACAAAGTATCAATATCAATGACAACCATAAACCATGTGCCAATGCTTCAAGAGTATACCAAGAATAAACCTCAAGCATCTATCATCATCACCATGTAACCAAACCAAGACACCAATACAACCAAGATGTACTATGCATCAACCAAGATGTACCATGCTAATATGACCAATATGTACCATGCATCAACAAGACATGCCTCTCAAGCATGTACCATACCACCACCAAGCATAAAATAGAATCACATAAGCATACCTGTAACCTGTAGCTGACTTGCTATACTACAATAGTAACATGTAGCTCTGTCACAACCTTCAACAGCATGGTACCAACATTTTCCCCCAAATTTTCCTTAGCTTTGTGGGACTAATACTCCCTGTCACATGGGGCCTCACATGACATCACTTAGGAAACCCACGAGGGTGCCTCGTGTGACACCATCAAGTTGAACCATTAGGGTCTGCCAAATTAGGGTTACAAAAAAACCCTTGCACTTTAAAGCTCTGAAACTTTCGATCTTTCCTCGCACTTTCTCTGCTACCCCAGTCTTGCCATCAGATTCACCAATAGATCAAAAAATTAGACCATAACATTCTCACAAGATAGATATTCAATGTTAGTGTGTATCAAATGCATGTCTCATGATGTGTATTTATACTTTTGCTAGGTAACATATTTCCTTATTCTTAGAGCTTCTTGACTTTCTTGTTGCAACCACTTTACCCATTCATTAATTGAATTATAACTTCTTTGGGGTTTCTTAACCATTCTTCGGGGCTTCTAACTTCACAAGGACATATATCCCTAACTATGAGGAACCACGTGGTGTACCACCTATCACTAGAAACATAGTGACAAGGACTATCCCTCATTTACACTATCCTTCATGTCCATATTTCGCAACCAAGTTTGGGTACCATAACCACACCTCCAGGGCTTCATGTAGGTTCATCAAATGCACCCATCACATTTTCTAACATCAACCACTCCATCGATGACAACTAACTCACCATCAATCTCAACCAATCTCTAGGATTCCAGACTTCTCCAACGGTTGAGATCAATCTCCAAGGGTTGACATCAACCTCTAAGGGTTGACATTAATGACAACTAACTGTCCAAACCAACTATCCAACATTGATGACCACATAGACTTCTCTATGATGTCTAATTTTAGAGTTGGGATACATTAGATGGGTATGATCCTCAATAGTGGATGCGATCCTTTGAGGCATTATATCTTGTGAATGCAGAGTGGGCACAATGGTTGGATGACTATGATTAAAGTGGTGCAACATCAACGTGGTGGTTCATTTCCAAGAATAGCTTGGGACACCGATATTTCAGTAGGAGATAGTGCGGTGATTGACATGGAAGGGAGAGCCAGTTTTTTCCTTCATGAGATTAGTTCTCTAGCAGAGCCATTCCTTGGTGGGTTGATCGAGTTTTTGCAACACTGAGTGGCCTTACTTGTGGGTGGCTTTTAGGAGACCTCAGATGCTAGTACATTACCAGACTACATCTTGAGCGGAGGATGTTTCACCTCTTATAGGGTGGTTTGGGATCCTGATATTATTTTTAGTTTCAGTTTGGATCAGTCGATGGAGTGCCAGGTTATGATGACATTGTTTGAGGATAAACAATCTTTGTGAAGGGAGGATTTGTCATGTCCCCATTTTTGGGTTTCCCCTTTTTGTAATAGAAGGGACTTTTGTGGCTTGTCAATGGAGAAAAAAGAGTAAAAAGGGGGTCATTTAATGTCACTTAGTTAGGAGATGTTATGTTTTTAAAGTGACATTATGGAAATAAAGTAACTTTAGATTAATAAGTTACTTAAACATTATTAAAGTGTCTTTTAATCTTAAAGTGAAAATTGGAGGGAAAATAAGGGTTATATTTGATTTAGTCAAAAGGGGGAAAATTTTAGAAGGCATGGAGAAAGAATAAAAGGAAGGGTAGAGCCTCACTTTAGATTATGATTTGGTCTCTCATTTTGGAAGTGCTCTTGGAGCCATTGTTTCGTTATGGTTTAGCAAAACCCTTCCACCATTAGAGTTTGGTTTCGGTGGTGCAATATCCACCCTAGCTAGACTAGAGGGGATTCAATTTGGTATGGGGAATCCATCCAGGATTTCTATTAGAGCTTCATCTTTGAGTTTGTTTTCAGTTTTGGGTTGTAGTGATGTCCATGGAGAGGTGTGGCACTTGGAGGGTTTGATCTCATATGTTGAAGAGACCACGACATTATTCTAGGTTTTTGGCTTGTACTGTATGTTTTCCATTGATGTATTGCAACTGCCATAGCTTGTATTCAGATCTTCATTCATAATAGAATACCACATATTGTCCCTTCTATTTGTGGTGTATTTGTATTACATGCAATGTGTTTGACATAATGTCAATTAGTAGAATACATGCAAACTTGTTTATGGAAATTTGTCAACCAAAGTAGAGCATCCAGAATACTTATTGCACATAAGGACATAATATCCCAACTATTGAAGATATTAAAATTGTCAAAAGATTCATTAGTAACTTAAATTATTTCTTATTAAAAATATTTAGTTGTTAAGTAAATAGTTTGGATTGACAATCATGAAAAATATGATGATGTAAAAATTAATAAAATCTATGAAATAACTTGAAAAAGACAAGAATGGTCACACCAAATTGAAACTTTTTATATAAAAGTTAAAAAATAACTACATATAATATAATGAAACTAATTAATATCAAAGTTTAAAAAATAACTACATATAATATAATATCAGGAAACTAATTAATATAAAATTTTAAAAAATAACTACATATAACATCATAAAACTGTGATTTCAATGTTAAAGATGGTAAGAAACTCAATAAGCAAGATGGGACAGAGTGGTTTCAAATGTTGATGAATATGCAGTCCCTTCAGCTGTCTCAATGCAGTTGACAAAATTCAATGTTAAACATGGTAAGAAACCCAATAAGCAAGATGGGATAGAGTGGTTTCAAATGTTGATGAATATGCAGGCTCTTCAGTTGTCTCAATGCAGTTGACAAAATCTAACTACCACAGTAAACAATTCGAGCATAGTCATCACTGTGAATAAGTATAAAAATTTGCAAAACATTAATAACTATCCAACACTTAGGTTGAGGGATTTTTGGTGAATCAATATTGTTGTTACTTGAGTAAATAACACACATATCTGATAAACAATTTATATTTTATAGTAGAGTATTTAATACTTTCTATATGTTGAGATATATATTATCTAATTTAAAAGTAATTTATANTTGAGGGATTTTTGGTGAATCAATATTGTTGTTACTTGAGTAAATAACACACATATCTGATAAACAATTTATATTTTATAGTAGAGTATTTAATACTTTCTATATGTTGAGATATATATTATCTAATTTAAAAGTAATTTATATCCAACTATATATATCTCAGCATATAGAACATTAAATGTTATGCTAAAAAATGCATATTAATAATCTACATATTTAATACTATTTATTAAAACTCAAAACATTTAATATTTTTTATGTGTTAAGATATATATTATCTGATCTAAAAATGTTTTATATCTAACTATACATACCTCAACATATACAACATCAAGGGTTATGCTGAGAGATACATGATGCATATTGATAACCTACATATCTAATACTATCATCCATTTATTAAACATCTACATTAAATATAAGATAGATTCATCAAAGCACTTAACGAGGAACCCTATTAGGACTGCACATATCTATATATTCTAAATCCTTTTCAGTGCCTCTGATTATTGTGGTGTTATATAATTTAACGTGGAACCCTATTAGGACTGCACATATCTATATATTCTAAAGCCTTTTCAGTGCCTCTGATTATTGTGGTGTTATTTAATTTTGATAAGTAGGGAAAAGACATGTAGATTCACAATGGAAAGAACTTAATAAAAGACTTTTCAGTCTACAGCTCCAGTGAATCTCTTTCATGATTTTCGATATATGATAGTTGGCCAATTAATGACACTAAGTCAGATAATGATGCCCAACGCATGACATGATATATTTAATATACAGGCCAAGAACCCTTAAAGTTATATATGCTTAGATCATAGCATAGAGTGTTGCTATAAGGCAGCAGCCTAGGAAACTTAATAAGCAAGGTGGTGGGACAGAGTAGCTTCAAACTTTGATAAATATGCACGCCCTTCAGTTGCCTCCGTGCAATTCACAAAATCTAACTACCACAGCAAACGATTTGCTCATATTCATCACTATTAATAGGTATAAGAACAAGACATTAATAAAGTTGTAGGTTATAGTTTCTATAAAATTTATTTTAAGAGTTTTTCAGCATGTTGAATTCATTTCTGTATTCAAAAATAGATTTTGAGAAAAAATTTCAACATGCTAAATCCATTTCTGAATGCAGAAATAAATTTTGAATAACAAAAAATAGTAATTTCTATAAATTTATATCCTAGAATTCCTTTAAAAAAACCATTTCTTAAAACAACTAGGCCATACAATTACTAACAAAGACTAATTTTTCCGTAGAATTTGCATACCAACATTTTGGTGAATGAGAGATAACGACATTTTGGTGAACGGGAGATTGCCACTACCTGACTAGAAAGTACAAGTTTAATACTACCATCCATTTATTAACTGTTAGATAAGTTAGATTTCTACTGGGATTTGTTCGTTAGCTGTGTCGATACCCGAGTAGTTAACGTGGAATCCTATGAGAAATATCTAATCTAAATTTTCTAACGCCTCTTCAGTGCCTCTGATTATTGTGGGCCTATTTAATTTTGATGAGTAGGAAAAAGGCATGCAGAATGACAGCTGAAAGCACTTTATAAAAAAACTTTTCATTCTACGACTACATAGAATATCTTCAATGATATTGAATTTATGGTAGTTGGTCAATTAATCACACTAAGTCAGATAATGATGGCCAACTCATGACATGATATATTTAATATATAGGGAAAGAACCCTAAAAGTTAAATATACTTAGATGATAGCATAGGGTGTTGCTATAAGGTACCAGATTTGTGCTCAAGAAACTGAATAATCAAGATGGGACAGAGTAGCTTCAGATGTTGATGAATATGCAGGCACTTCATCTACCTGCATTCAATTGACAAAATTTGACCACCTCAACAGTTGACTGTTTGGAACGTGGAGTTTCTGTTGCGGGCAGCTCCTCAAACACCATTATTTTATATACCAATATCATCTTAATTCAATCTATTTTCAATATTCATATGCACATTAAATTTCACACAGCAAAAGGAGGTCGGAGGTGGCTACATGGAATGCTGTTAGAATTAATGATTAATTTAGGGGTTGGTTGACGATTTCTAGGAGTTGTTGAGATATTCTCTCAACCTCCATAACTATGTTTGGGGTAAGTTGAATCTGAGTTCAACTATATATGTACTTATGTATGTGTGCAATAAGATAATCTAAGTTTGTGTTATTCCTGTGTGTCTCTGCTCTCATGCATTTTAACATGGTATCAGAGCCTGTTCTGGCTTGATTCCCTCACGGGAAGGCCAGGAAGATGTGAGACATAAGCGTGAGAGTGAAGTGTTTGTTTTTGAGTGTTTTATGTGTTTTCTAGATTTGTTGTTTGATTCCGGTTTCCACTGTCACTGTTGAAGGATATTTAATTGTTACTGCACCGATCGTGAGAGAGGGAGGACCATCACTTAGAATTATAAGTCACCGCTAGCATTGCTGATGCATAAGTAATTTGTTGCTGTCTGTAGATGTACCAAAGACTGATCACATTGTTCGTCTACCTGCTGTCCAAATCATCCAGCGTGCCATCTGCTAGCCAATTGTGCATTAGAGAGATAATATCTGGTGCGTGAAGAGAAGGGAGCCGTGAGATTTTGCATCTGTTCAAACGCTTTCTGTCTCATTGTGTGGAGATGACATTGCCGTTGTTGGATCGCCAGGGATCTTTTCAATTAACATTTGCAACAGGAGATTCGCTGCATATAGTCCATGCGTTAACATATGAAAGGAACTCTGCCAGAGGACAAACTCTGTCAGTCAAAATCTATTCACTTCACCGGCGAAGAGGATATCGTAGATGAATTTCTATATTTCCAGTCTACAAGAAGAAGTACCTGCTCAAGTTCGTGGAAGGCACAAGTTGTTTCTACACAGAAATTTTTGTCTCTGAGAGGAACAAGAGCATACAGATCGGTGGGTGCCCGTCCATACTCAGATCACAGAGATCCATAGACTGGTGGAAGCGTTGAGATGGAATCTATAGATCGATTCAACAAGGAATGAACTGTTAGTGCTAGTCATGAAGAAAGTTGCGGGCAGTTTTGTGATAAAGTTGCTGACCGTTTCATTTACTGCTGCATGGACTTTCAAAAATCAATTCCCTGGGATATCAATTCCTTTAATAAGATCAACAGTTACAGGTTATGTTTTGTGTATGTGTGTGTAGAAGGTCATTTTGTAGGATTGATTGCTGAATACATTCTGTAACTAGAGTACTTTCCTATAAAACTATTTGAAATTTATTCTTTGGGGTTATTTCACGGATGGAAGTATTTCAATAGGATGGTTTAGTATCAAGACTCTTCTTCGGGGGTGTCAAGAATCTTTGATCCTACAAATTCATCAAAGATGGTCAGAAGTGTTTTTTTATCTTAAATGAGTCGAGAGGGAAGCTCGAAGTTGTGGAGAAGAAAGAGCTTAAACCGGGAGATTTCAGAGTGGGTGAAAGTGCTGATGAAGACCATATCAGACAGAGATCTATGTTGTAATATGTGGTTTATTTGTAATGTAATCATTAAGGGAGAGTGTTAGAATTAATGATTAATTTAGGGGTTGGTTGAAAATTTCTAGGAGTTGTTGAGATATTCTCTCAACCTCCATAACTATGTTTGGGGTAAGTTGAATCTGAGTTCAACTATATATGTACTTATGTATGTGTGCAATAAGATAATCTAAGTTTGTGTTATTCCTGTGTGTCTCTGCTCTCATGCATTTTAACAAATGCTTGACCACAAAGTTAAGGTTACCCTGGTCAAAGTTAAGATTACCCTCTAGTCGTCGGCCTTCATATAAAATACATGCTAAAAGTATACTATCTACAGAGCTGAGACAAATTATTAACTACAATGAAGCTTTGAGGAAATCCACAGTAACAGAAATTGTTTGGTGTACCTCAAATACATCAAGATGTAACTGTAACTCTGTCGGTCTCACCGGGCTCAAATCTGCAAGTTTATCGTGACTAAAAGTGGAGCTGTGTCAAGTTCATCTTGTTAAATAAACATATCCACTCCCACGGAGAGTAAAAATTTAAACATTAACTGTTTATCATATCTACTCCTGAGGGGTACTTTTAATAGTTACAGGGATCAAATGGGTTATATTTGAAATTGAAGGGTTAATTTCTAGTAGTTATTTTACATTCATAACTTAAAATAAATTATTATTTTTTATATAAATTTTTTTCTTTTTATATAAAAGAAAACAAAAACAAAATTTTAGGGTTTAAAACTTTATTACAATTTTTTTATATTAATAATAAGTTAAAATAAATTGAGGTTGAAATTCAATCCGGATCCAAGATAATGGTACATGCTCTGTGGAAACCCTATCCTGTATGCGTCATCCCCCTGTAGACGAATCTGCCACACCAAAGGTAGTCAGTAGTCGTGTTGCATCATGACGATGCCACTGACTGCACAAATGAACCCATAAGAGGAGGGCGGGGGGAAACCCCCCTCTTACCGGAATGTCGCCACGAACGAAAGGAAAGGATTGCGAGCGAAGCGGCTTGCTTTTGAGCGACCGCCTCACTTGCGGGATCAAATCTTAGCTAAGGAACATGGGTTTAGTAAAGAAATGGAAGTTTATCCAAGCAAGTCTCATTCAAAGGTATCTTGCGGATGGGAACCAGGGAAATGCATTTCCCAATCGGACAAACCACCACAGTACACCATTAGCTCAACCAGGGTTGGAGAACACACCCAGTTCATGAGGGAGAATGCTCTCATTGGCAAGTTTCATCTCATGAGATGGATCAAAGACTAGTGGAACCCCAAGGGAGACTATGAAGTGCAGCTCAACTCCAAGGGTTTTTTCATGATCATCCTACATAGTTTGGAAGATAATGATAGGATTTTTGATAATGGGCCATACTTCTACAACTCTGTTGGGCTATTCCTCAGATTCTGGACAGACCGTTTCAGGCCAGAGAAAGAAGACTTCACAATGGCACCAGTATGGATATGATTATATTCCCTACCACAAGAGTTCTAGTTGGAGGAAATCCTCATGGGAATAGGGAACACTGTGGCAAGATATGTGAAATCTTCGGAAGCCACAAAGCAGAGGAAATACACATCTTACTCTTGAATCTGTGTCTACATGGACATATTGAAGGGTCTACCAGGATCAATAACCGTAGAATATCAGGATGAGGACTGGAATCAACGGATGGAATATGAGCACATTCCTTTTCATTGTAGAAAGTGCCATGAGCATGGTCACCTCTTCAGTGACTGTCCCTTGAATGTATAGAACCCAAAATCAAGAGAGGGGAAGCAAAAGGAAGGTTACACTACAGTCATGGACAGGAAAATACATCCCCCCCAGAAAACAAAATCAAGAAAGCACTCATAATATCCCCACCAAAAACTACTTCGACATTCTTAATCATCCCCCAGAGGAAGAGGAGGTAGGAAATCCGCACAAAAAAGACAAACAAGACAGGAAAAGGGTAAATCCAAGCATCAAATAGAAATAAGCAAAGAAAACAATCAAGAAACAAGCCCAACAACCTAGCAGAATATGGACAAGCCAGAGGAGGGGGGGACAAGATTTGGTGGATATAGATCTATAAAATCTAGACGAGGCCTTCAATAGAAAGGAACTGCAAACCATCCCAATGGAACAACTCAAAAAGGTACATAAAGTTTTTATAAATTCTACCATAGCATCCACCTCAAGTTTATGGATCTCCTTAGATCCGGCCACTGAGCTACGGCATACCTCCTATGAAAGCAAGCGACGAGGCTACAAATCCACACATCAACTCATTAAGGAGGTAGGAAACTATATGCTCAACTCAGGGCAGATCCAGAAACTCACAGAAGGGTATCTCCATCCACCTCATAAATCATCATGATGAAGATCATAGCATGGAATATAAGAGGACTTAATGGAACATCCAAGCAAAGGACTCTTCGAGACAACATTTATGTTGAGAATCCAAACATTCTCCTTTTACAGGAAACACAATATGTCAGGGAAGAAGATGAGGACATATTCTGACACTATTGTTGGGCCTGTAACTCCATTCACACTGACTCAAATGGGGCTATGGGGGGCCTAGAAATATTGTGGAATCCGACCAAAGTCATCATAGACCAACCCTTTTCCACGGTGGGTACGCTTACGACTGACTTCAAAGTAATAGGGTCTACCAAAGAAGGTATGATTACAAATGCTTATGGGCCTCAAAGTGCACAAGAAAAAGATTTGTTCATGGGAAGAATAGCCACTATCAAGACACTACTTGGTTCACAGAACTGGTTGATAGGTGGTGACTTCAATATCATCCTAACACTGGAGGAAAAGATAGGAGGGACCAAGCGGCTAGACCAAGACAATGGTAAGTTCTGAACTCTCATAGATCAACTCAATTTAATAGATATAGAAACTAGAAATGGTATCTTCACCTATTCCAATCGTAGATATGGGAATCAACATGTGGCAAGTAGATTGGATTGTTTCCTCATCTCAGAATCACTACTGCTAGAGGATCCGATTATCGAAGCCAACATCCTCCCAAAAGCCGTCTCGGATCACTGGCCAGTCTCACTCTGTCTCGACACTAGAGCCACACTCAAGCTCAAACCCGTCAGATTTGAGAAGTTCTGGCTCACTCACCTAGACTTTCAAAATATTTCAAAATTATGGTGGGAGAAAGAAGGAATATATCATGGCACTTGCATGTACAAATTCAACAAAGGTTAAAAAACTTCATGGCACAACTAAAGAGCTAGAACAAGAATGTATTTGGGAACATTCTGCAAAGGAAGCAGGAAATTGAGCAATGCCTGGAAACATTGCAAAATTTCTTTATTACTGGGGACAAAACAAAAACCTTAATGATGGAGGAGGAGAAGCTCAAAGAAGAACTAGAAGAGATACAAGAATAGGAAGAAATACTTTGGAGGCAGAAATCCAGAGTATAGTGGCTTAACAAAGGCGAAAAGAACACCAAGTTCTTCCACAGATCCATGGTGCACAGATGATACATAAACTGAATCACTCAACTAGAAGACATTCAGGGAAACCCCATCCAGGACCATGCAAGCATAGCAGAGGAATTGACCAACTACTACAAAGATCTCCTAACAAAACCCATCAAAGACACAATGCCCACTATTCACAAGATCATTAGGAACATCCCCTCCTTAGTCACACAAGAAAATAATGAAGCCCTGACAAGGCAAATCACCCAAGAGGAAGTGGATCAAACAGTCAAAGAGATGCCCCCAGGTAAAGCTCCAGGTCCGAATGGATTCACGACAAACTTCTTCCACTATTGTTGGCCATTGATCAGGGAGTAAGTCTGGCAAGTAGTGGAGGAATCAAGAACTTCAGGGAAAGTTCTCTCAGCCTTCAATGCCACCTTTTTCACTCTCATTCCAAAGGAAGAAAGGTAATGCATCCTAAGCAATTTCGATCGATGGCACTTTGCAATGTTATCTACAAAATCATCACTAAGGTCATCGCTCTGCGACTCAAATCGATATTTCCTTACATCATCTCCAAAGAGAAAGCTGGATATGTGGAGGGAAGGAAAATCATGGATAATGTTATCCTGGCCCATGAGGTCATTCATTCACTGAAAACAACAAGAACCCCAGGTATTGTCATGAAGCTTGACCTCTCCAAATATTTTGATAGAATAAGTTGGCAATACATGAGCTCCCTCCTCAAATCCTTTGTCTTTGATAATCTCTGGGTGGCCTAGATAAAGCGGCTCACTTCCTCATCCTTCTTCTCTATCCTTTTCAACGGAGTGCCCTCCCAACCCTTCCCTCCCTCCTGGGGTATTCGACAAGGGGATCCCTTCTCCCCTTTCTTGTTTGTTATAATAGCAAAAGGTCTTGGGCGCTACATCAAAGCCTCAGTTGAGGAGGTATCTCTCAAAGGCCTACCTCTCCACAAACTCCAGCCTACCCCCTCCCATTGTCAATTTTTCTATGATACCCTACTGATGAATACACCAACTTCCTAGGAGGCTAATAATCTTAAAACAATCCTCACAAAATTTGTCCAAGCATCAAGAACCGCCTTAAACCTCGATAAGTTGCAACTATACTTATTCAATACCCCAGTGGAAATTAAAAACCACATCTCTTGGATTCTGGGCATCCCAAAGAGCTCCCTTCCATCCAATTATCTAGGTGTTCCCCTCATGGGAGAAACTACACGTAACACCTACTGGGAAATTCTACTGCTCTCCATATCCAACAGGTTCAGTACCTAGACCTTTACATCACTTAATCTTCCAGCGCTCCTAGTTCTTCTAAAGTCTGTTCTCCAAGCTCTCCCAACTTACCTCTTCACTGCTCTGACATCCCCCGAGTCTGTCATCAGAGCTATCAAAAACCTCCAATGTATCTTCCTATGGCATGGGCACCATCCAAACAAAAAGTGGGCGTTGACAGGATGGGATAAAATCTTCAAGCCTAAATCTTTAGGGGGACTGGGACTCAGAGATCTAGGAAAACTCAACCAAGTAATGGGGGAAACAATTTGGTGGCATTGGCTCAAGCACCCCATAGAACTCTGGGGAAGAATATGGAAAATAAAATATGCGCCCAACGCCAAAGAAGAGCTTCTAATCAGATTCAATGATCGAACTCATGGATCAAATATCTGGAACATAGTTTGGAACAATCGAATGCTCATACAAAAGCATGATTTATGGGAGATTAGGAATGGAGAAAACTCCTTGTTCTGGCAAGACTCCTGGCAGCAAAAACTGCATCTAAGCTTTGTTGAAGACCTCAACCCTCTTTATCAACAAATGCAATCAAGGTATTCCCTACACGTAAAGGAACTATGGAAAGAAAATGCTCTGCAACACCCTTGGCGTAGATGGAAAATTGAACCCCATGAATTACAGCTTCAGGTGGAAATGGATCTACAAGCCTGGAGGGATTTTCTCAATCATTGGAAAATCCACATCAAGGAAGGAACGCACATGCTCAGATGGGGACATATCCCAACATGTAACTTCTCATTCAAAGAAGCATATCATCTCTAGGAAAATCACCAAGGGCAACTAAAGGAGCACATATGGAGCAAGATCTGGAATCCAAAGTTCTGGCCGAAAGTTTCAATCTTCCTATGGCTAATCGCCCAAAACCGCATACTCACATGGGACAACCTTCAAAAATGAGGGTTTGTAGGCCCTTCAATCTTCCCCCTCGGTCAACAACAAGAAGAGACAATGGAGCACTTACTTAACCACTGCAGCCACACTGAATCCATCTGGGGCATGAAAACACAACTAATGCGTCGTTCCAATAGAAACTGAGCCAACATCATAAGCACCATGGAAAATTGGGATTCAATCTCCTACAAAAATCCAATCTTGGACCACATTTGGCATCTATTACTAGGCTTCACAGTTGGAAAATTTGGAAAGAAAGAAACAAATGGATTTTTTGCTCCACTTCTTCCCTCCCTCACTCAACCTGGGCTAGAATCATAAACTTGATTCAGGAAATTATCAGAGCTGAGCATTGAACCCAAGAGGATCTTAAATGCAATCCTGGGGAATTTCACATCCTCCAGGCTTGACATCTAAATCTCACTAATGGATCGAGAAAGAAGGATACATGCAATACTAAGATCAGTCGTAGTCCATGCACTTGGTCCCTCCCCTCCCCAAGGTTTTGTCAAACTAAAATTTGATGGTGCTTCAAAGGGGAATCCTAGACCGACGAGTTTTGGAGCGGTCCTAAGAGACCGTGAGGGGAAAATTCCACACTACGCAGCAGGTTATTTAGGACTCAATACTAAAAATTCTTCATAACTATGGAGCCTACTTAGAGGGGTCAAGTTAGAAACTGATCATAACATCTACCAACTCATAGTGGAAGAGGATTCCTAGATCATCATCCAACTCATCACAAAAATCATCCATGGATCACACCCCTTGGACATCTCACCCAGCTGGAGACTACTTGGATGACTGGAATACTTCAAGTTCCTCCTACAACCCCATCTCACTCTCACCCCATCCCATGTGAAAAAAGATGCTAACAAAATTGCATATTGTCTGACCAATGAGGGAGTGGATTCTAAGGAAGAGTTGATCCAATAGAACTCTCAAACCTCTCCATAGACCATTCTACTAGACTGTTGTCTGGACCTCGCCATAAGAGATTATCTGTCCTTAGATGGAGTGCCACGTAGCAGAAGGAGACCATGCAATGCTCCCATTAACTCAACCATAAACATGGCCAGCCCTCATCCCTCACCTCAGTCTCTTGAATGGAGGGTGACCTTAATAACTTCAAGAGGAAGGGAGGACAACTCCGTCACATATGTTTAATGGCGTTCTTGTGGATTAATGGCAGGAGGCGAGTGCTGAGTACGGGTGGATGCACTGCAGTCATGCCCGCCCCTTGGATATCTATCCCACTCAACCCTGGCTTCCACTACTTCGCCTCCGAGCTCTATCACCTCACTCGATTCGTGAATGGGGTTATATCAGAATTGGTTCTCCTAGCTGCAGTTCAGTGGATTCTTCGCCCCCCCCCCCGAGAAATTTCGACATCAAAAGCTACATGGCAGATCAACTTCATCGGGACACCCTCATCAACAATCAGATTGATATGTTGTTCGATGCATTTTTGAATGCATCGACCAAGAAACGATGCCCGACTTGTGCGCAACCCTTCGTGCTCCATCCCAACAATGACATCCTTCACAGTGGATCTTTAGACGACAACTCCCATGGTACATAAAACCCGACTAATGATTAGATTCACACAGTTCTCTGAGCTCCACCAGCACAATGATGTTGTTTTTTTCCTGTTATCCTGCACTAGTACTCTTCTCATTTCCTGTTTAGCTTTCTTTTTTCAGAAGTTGTTAGTTTGTTCTAGCTTACATAGACAACTCTGTCAGTACTATCATCCACCACTTGCTTTGGTTTCCAATTGACAGGGAAAGTGACGAATGCCTTTTTTGGCCAAAACCATAATAGGCAACCAACTGTTCTGGTTTCCACTAGTTTGGTGGAACATGTGGCAAACTAGTGACATGTATCAATTTTATACAACAACAACACAGTGATAGGATTTACCTCTTTTTATTTACAAAAAAAGAAGTTAAAATAAATTATTTTTTTCATATGAAAATGGAAAAAAAAAATAATGTATAAAATGATTATTTGATAACCTACTCATTGTAAACAAAATTAAATTTTAACTTATTATTCTCCAAACATAACATTTTAAACTTAATTATTATCATAAAATATAAATGATAATAAATGGTTTATATATTAAACACTTACTCCAATAGAAAAGGATACTCAAAATTAAACTATATCTATTAAACTATGTAATCATCATTAATTTTTTTTTAATAAATTATAAATTTATTTTATTTTATAAATTCAACTATAAAATATTTAATGACTAATACTTATTCCAAACAATAATCACATTAAAATTAATGGATGACTTTTTTTAACTAAAATTTAATATAATTAATACTTACTTTAAACAATGATCACATTAAAATTAATGGATGACTTTTTCTTAACTAAAATTTAATTTCAATTATGAATTTATAAATTTAACTAAAAATGAACTAATTTGTTTTTTTTATGAAGTTTTATTTAATAAAGAAAAGTATAATAAGATTTACATAAATTCAATTTTTTACATTATCGTGAAAAAAAAAAACTAATAATGAAATGAATTTATTTCTTTAATAATTCAATAAATGTATGTTTTAATAAAAACATTAAAAAACTAATAAATATATGAATGTTCATATTTTTAATTACTATTAAAACAAAACAATTTATTCTCTAAATAAATATAAAAAATTAATATATCATGTTTTAATAATAACATAAAAAGCTTTAAAATTGAATTTATTATTGTTTTTCAAGAACCCTTTAATTTATTATTAGATCAATCTTATCTTAGTAAATATTAATCATCATCATTAATACGGAGTTATAGTTGGAAAATATTTTTTAAACATTACTACAATACACACTAAATCTTATAAAAAATAAAAATAAAAATATATATAAGGGATTTTTCTCTTAGCCTGTTAAGTGCATTTTAACAAATTTAGCATAAAAAATCACAATATAAAACATAGTGCACTCAATATAAAACACAGTGCACTCAAATTTTATTTACAAAAATCTGCCAACTTTTTCCAAACTAGTGAAACTATCGAGACAAGTTTAACAAAGCTCATTTTAAAAATAAATAAGTACTTTTGTACTATACCAACGATCTAGAAAACATGACAACTCTTAGACACATTAAAACAAGAGCTTTGTGATTCATGGAAAAGGAGTTCTAATAATGTATACGCAGGCTAAAACATATATTACATAATAATTAAAATGAATTATTATTTTAATAATATGTTATCGTGAACGAGACGATTAATGGATCTAATGGGTACAATGAAGAAGAAGACAATGTAGAAGTAGAAAAATGGTTACCATGTAAAAGTAGAAAATTGGAAAAAAAATGCTATGTTTTATGAGTAGTAAGAAAATTCACCACAATCAAAGTTTCACCTCAATCTCCATTATTAAATTGTAGCTTTAATAAATAGAAGATGCATGAGTTACATAAAAATAAGATTTTATTATATCAAAATAATAATAATTTTCTTTTTAATCGCGTCCATCCTAAAGTTTCATGCTCCATCTAACTTAATGTATTTCGTGGTGCCTCTAATTTTCATTTATAGGGAATAAAAGTGGCACTGTGATGTTGTTCCACTACCATAAGAATCATAAAAAAAGTATGGAGTCAAGCCAACGAAATAGATTTTGAAAAATGACATGCAACATGACTTCAAAAACTTGTGTATGTTTATGAATCACTATTTTTTTGTTTCTCAATCATGTATATTCTACTATATAAATGTAGATTTAATTATTACACTTTATTTTTATGTTTGTACATGGAACATGAATATGTGGAATAAAAAAAATAACTTGATCAAGAAAATATTAGTTTAAATAACCAAAGTACTATAATTCCTACAAGTGATGAAGAAATGATGCATACATCTGAATGCCAATCAATATAATTGAATATTATTTCAAGTTGTATGTTTTGGAATATTTGTCTATGAAAATTTGGGATTTTGTTTAATATACTCTAACATAATGTCTCAATTGCATGAAGACATGTTACCAATTAGGGTAAAAGTGACATATTGATTGCATTTTGATTATTGTGGACCTTCACCTTTACATTGTCCCATTTTGTAAAAAGATGGGTGTCTTATTCATATACACTAAAATGGGTTTTTTATTTTGTTGATTAATTAATATATGGATGATTTATATTGTTACAAATAACAAAGGTTTTATTCATTCAATAACACATTAATGCAATCATTATATCAAATAACAATAAAAAAATAAAATATTGTTATAAAAATATTATTATAAAAAATATTTGATTTTGAGATGGTTAATTGAAAATTTATTAAAAAAATCAATTAATTAAAATATATACATATTTTTGCACTTTGTTCTTTTGAATTCACTAAAGTATGCATGACATAAAATAGATAGTGGTGTGTTTTCATAAGTCATATGCACCTTTGTCTATTAATTACATTAGATCACAGGTGCTAAAAAATGTGAAAAAACACTATTACTTTAAATGATGTAATGTACGACTCATTATATTTAAATATTTTCAAAATATTACAGTGCACATGATCATATAATATATGCATCATTGAGGGGCGATAGGTGCGGGGGCAGTTATCTTTGACTCTGAAGGAAAAAATAACATTGAGTTTTCACAAGGACTCAGAAAAACCATGAACAATCAACCAGAGTCTCTTACAGTTTACATGGGAATGCAACTCATCCCAACAAACATCTCCTCTCAGCTAGTTGTTATAGGAGTTTCAAATTTGATTGTCAAAGGGATCCAAAGACTTATTAAAAATTCTCAACCCAACCTTATGAGAATCTTCCACATGATCATGAATTTGGAGCACAAATTTAAATAAATAAGCTATCATCATATTTATAGAGAGTAGAATGAGATAAAAAATTATTTGGCCCAATTAGAAAAGAAATTGGAACAAATTAAACTCTGAATTAATGAGGATTGCACACAAATTTATCTCCCCTATGTAATCCATGCATATTTCCAACAAGGAAAATTTTCCCAAGGAAATTAACAGATTCAAGAAATTCAATAAGGAACTAAAATGAATGGGAGAGGATGTCACCCCACCCTCCTTCAGTGATGAAGAGACTCATGTCATATGGAGTCACCTTGTACTAAGTGGATATCCTGCTCATAAGACACGATACCTCCTCTACAACTCACACATATCTAAGTATCACATCATGATGTCATTAAGACCACCCTCATGTGAGGCAACAGATCCATGTGGGAAACTTTAGGTTCATTTGCAAATAACCATCCCCTTTGGTCTCACATTTGTTATGGCTTATACAGGATATGCAAATCTCACATCAAACATTACATTATCCCTGGCCTGCATCTCATCATTTTTTTTCATGGATCTGCCCTTTATCACATTGGATTTTCCATCAACATCATTTATGGAGCTTTAAAAAGGTGGTAAAGGTGAGACAATTAGCATATGGACATGAATGAAAATCTGGAGTAGCATTATAGGTTTGTGTTGGCAAATGGAAATTCAAAAGTGCTCAAGTCATGGTATCTCTATCTTAAGGATGTGGAGATGAAGTAGCGATCCCTGTGAGTGTAGTGATTGTAAAATGGACATAATTCAGGAGAAAATGCGTTCTGAGCAAAGTGAAATTAAAGAGTTGAGGAATTAAAATGCAGATTTAGCTCATCAAATTCAAGAGTAGGAAGTCCAAAGAAATGGGGAACTTGCTATGGTACTTCAGGAAGTCAATCAGAATACAAACCACATTCGATCCCTTCATCTTCATGCACAACAACAACCCCCGAAAAATCAAGCCATGTAACGACCCACACCATCATAGGAATGGAAGGCATCCTGTAAGGTTCGTCAACCATCTCCACTTCAACACGATTGCGACCCGGTATAGGAAAACCTTGAAGAGGTGGACACAGTCTTAAAAATCCATTAGTATAATTAATGCAATGCAAATCTTCCTTTTTGATGCTTTCATTTGTAGAAATTTACCCACGGAAGAATTGTACTAGTCTATTTGCTTATCTGAGCCAATCTAAGAGACATAGGGAGAAGATAATCACTGTAACTCTGCTATTTGACCATGCTATTTTTTCTTTTTTGTACTCTCTGGTGGTTTTTTCCATGACAACCTATTTTATAATAAAAATCAATAATCGTTTCTATTATATATATATACACACCGGTCCTTCAAATATATATATGAACCTATTCTTTGTAACAAAGTATGGTGTCGATGTGTTAAAAGCGATGGTGTCTCTATGGATTTTGTTTGTGGAGGATAGGGTTTAACCCTGGCCTCTCATGATGCTTGTGCGTTGGCTCTGGTTGCATCGCTCTAGCCTCCTTCGACGACCATGGAGGTGGATTCAATTGCTGCTGCTAGTGCCCCGGTTTGTGGGGACGTTCCTTACATATTCGTGCCCAAGTCAGGTTTTTTTTTGCAGTTTGGTGCTTCTTTCCGTGATATTGTTCATAGAGTTTCTTCTCCCTCATCTTCGTATTTGTTGGTTCAGGAAGCCCCATCCCTTGTCATTCCCATGGGATAAGATGCCGATGAAGAGGAGGAATATTATAGATCCATGACTTTGGTTTAGATATTCAATGGTTTTTGGGCAAAGTTAGCAGATATTAAGAGCTAGATCTCTACTACTTGGATCCCTATCATGTAACAACAAGCTTGTATTCATCCTTATGCAAAAGGTTTTTTCATAGTTGAGTTTTACATTCAGGAAGACCATGATATGATATTCAACTCAACCTCTTGGTTTTGGGGAAACTTAGGTTTGTGCATGAAACCCCAGTCTCTTTCTTTCAATCCAGCTACTGACATTCTCTCCTTAGCCCCAATTTGGGTGAGACTTCCTAATATTCCTATACATTTTTGGGGTTTTCCCTCTCTCGAATCCATTGGCTTGAAATTAGGAAAGATCCACTTCGCAAGATGTGAAACTACAAGGAACGACACCTCCAAGGAAATGCAATTGGAAGAATTGTTGAAGAAAGGATACATACGTCCAAGTGTTTCACCTTGGGGAGCACCGATACTTTTTGTCAAAAAGAAAGATAGAACTTTGAGGCTATGTATTGAATTTCAACAACTGAATAAATCCACTTTGAAGAACAAGTACCCACTACCCAGAATTGATGACCTCTTTGATCAGCTAAGAGGGGCAAAGATATTTTTCAAGATAGACTTGAGATCATAATACCATCAGGTAAGAATCAAGGAAGAATACATCCATAAGACAACCTTTAAAACCATGTATGGGCATTATGAATTTGTAGTGGTGCCATTTGGATTGTCCAATGTACCAGTTGCCTTTATATGCTTAATGAATGGCATTTTCATAAATTATTTGGATAATTTTTTCATAATATTCCTGGATGACATACTTGTTTATTCTAAGTCAGAGGAAGAGCATGAACATCACCTAAGATTGGTATTTCAAGTGCTGAGGGAACATCAGTTGTATTCCAAGCTTACTAAGTGTTATTTTTATCAAGAGAAGATCCATTACTTGGGGCACATTATTTCATAACAGGGTATAACAGTAGATCCAAAGAATATTGAAGCCATTAAAGGATGGTCAACACCCATGAATGTTTCATAAGTCATATCTTTTATGGGGTTAGTTGGTTACTATAGAAGGTTTATAGCAGGGTTCTCTAAGATTTCTCATCCCATTACTTCTTTTCAAAATAATAGAATTAAATTTGAATGGACATCTTAGTGTGAAGAGAACTTTAATATGTTGAAAGAATTACTTACTAGTGCACCTGTTTTAAAGATTGCTGATCCAAATAGAATTTTTGTGGTATGTACAGATGCATGTAAAGAAGGGCTTGGTGGAGTCCTCACTCAAAATGAACATGCCATTAGTTATGAGTCCAGAAAGCTTAAGGAACATGAGAGGAAATATGCCACACACGACTTGGAACTTTCTTCCATTGTTCACACATTCAATATGTGGAGGCATTATCTCATGGGAAAGAGATTTGAATTAAGAACATACCACAGTGGTCTGAAGTATATTTTTGAAAAACCAAATTTGAATTCCAGGAAAACAAGATGGCTGGAATTTTTAAGTGAATATGACTTTGACATCAAGCATATCAAAGGAAAATAAAATAAAGTTTTTGATGCACTTAGTAGAAGAGTACACATAATGCATGATACAATTTTCATTATGCATCAGTCAGACTTGAAGAGAAGAATTTTAGATGATGTTGTTATAGATCAACATTACCTATAGGTAAAGGAAAACTTACAACAAGAAGATGCACAACAAAAAATGAGAGAGTATGATATGAAGGAATATGGATTACTTATGCATAAAAATAAATTTTATGTTCCTAGTTCCAGAGAGCTCGGGAATTTGGTATTAAAAGAAATGCATAATGTTCCATATGATGGACATCCCAGTTACCAGAAAACAATTGCAGCAGTAAGAATCCAATTCTTTTGACCGGGAATGAAAAATGATGTTGTTGAGTACATCTCTAGATGTATGGAATGTCAGAGAGTGAAGGCTGAGCATAGACACCCAACAGGTTTGATACAACCACTACCAATTCCAGAGAAGAAATGGGAAGTGGTAATCATTGAATTTATAAAACAAAATTCCCAAGACAACAAGGCAACTTGATTCGATCATGGTAGTAGTTGATAAATTAACGAAAGATGTTCATTTTGTTTCTATAAAAACAACTCATACAACAACTAATATTGCATAAATTTACATGAAAGAGATTTCTAGGTTGCATGGGATACCTAAGACAATTGTTTAAGACAGAGATACAAAGTTTACATCAAATTTCTGGAGGGGATTATTTAAAGGATTTGGTACAAATATGAACTTTAGCACAACATACCATCGACAGTTAGATGGGTAGATAGAGAGAGTTAATTGAGTAATTGAAGACATGTTGAGAATGTATGTGATGGTTAAGCCATCTAAGTGGGAAGAGTACTTGCACTTGGTTGAGTTTGCCTATAGTAATGGGTATCAATATTAATTGAAAATGAGCCCATTTGAAGCGTTGTATGGAAGGAAATGCAATACTCCAGTGAGTTGGGGCAAACCAACAGATAGAGTGGTACTTGGTCAAGAATTGTTCAAGGATATGGAAGACCAGATGGTTAGAATTAAGCATAATTTAAAGGAAGCTCAAGATAGACAGAAATTTTATGCAGATAAGAATAGGACAACTAGAGAATTTAAAGTGGGGGAGCATGTGCTTTTAAAAGTGAATCCCAAGAAGATCTCTTTGAAGTTGGGTAGTTGTACAAAGCTAGCAGGAATATTCTGTGGTCCATTTGAGATATTGGATAGAATAGGGTCAGTTGCATACATGCTTGCATTGCCTACTTCCACGAATGTGCATAATGTATTTCATGTATCTTTGCTAAAAAAATATGTACATGATCCTAACCATGTTATTGATTGGCATCTGATTAAGGTAGAGACAGAGGGAGACTTTTAGGTCTAGCCAAAGCGAATATTGGACAAAAAATTCAAAATTCTCTACAATTGAGTTATAGAGATAGTAAAAGTCCATTGGACCTACTACGGTCCTAAAGTTACTACCTGGGAGCATGAAGATGCCATGCGGGTAGAGTACCCACAACTTTTTGAATAAATTTTGAGATTTTGGTCTTTGTTTTGGTATATGCACTCATGACAGTGCCAAAATAAGGGGGAGGGGATGTAAAACCACGGGTTTTGAACACCTTATTAAATATTGTATTTTGTTAAGTTACAAAAGGTCAGAGTGCCTAAACAATTATTAGGAGGCCAGTGTGCCTATGAAATTTAATGTTTTGATCATTATTAATAATAAATACATTGTTGGCTGCTAGACAAAAAATGACAAGAGTTATAGGGGGCTATGAGGGGATAAGTGTTTATTTCATATTTTTTATTTACCCATTACTATCTTAATGGAAAATAACAATTACATGAGCTTTTTGGGGAGAAGGCCAAGTGGTTCCTTAATTCCAAGAATTTCATAAACCCATCCTTGGTCTGTTTGGGGGTTCTCACTTTTGTTCTCGTTCTTGTTCTTCAGTTGGTTGCTTCACTCATTCACTCATTTTTCACTCATGCACTTATTCAATAAATTGCTCGTTGTTCACACCTTTCGTTGGGATTTCACTCCATTCATTCTACCACCCACTCATCTTTCCTCATTTGTGTCTTGGCTTGGGAAAGGAAAACAAAATGTTGAGGAGAAACCATGGTATTGTTGGATGTAGAGACTGTTGGTGTAATCTAGTTGTGAATCAAGACCTGCATGTCTTAGATGCTTTGGTATGTGCCCAGTCTTTCTCACAACTGTGAGTCCTGAGAGTCCCAACATGGAGATTCTGGACCAGCTACACTGGAGCCCTGGAAGGAGATGGACAACCTGACGGACTACATTGCAGAGAAGGGGGGGTCCATTCTCTTGGCTTGTGCAGGCTGGGTAGAAGAGAGTTGGGTACTTGGATTGTTGGGGGTGTTGGGAAGACTGTGAGAGCTTGAGTGATCACTGGTTTGGGAAGTTGAGTGACACTATGGAACTATCCTTGTGGATTCATATCCCTAACTCGGTGGTGACACTACTGTTGAGACTTGGAACAACATTGTTTATGGTTGGGTGGAACACCCTTGTTTTGTAACCAATTGATGTTTTGTTTTTAGAAAAGATAAGTTCTCTCTATTATGGTTATTTACCTGTGTATGATTTATTCCCTTGTGTATTGATTTATCGTTGAATTCAATATTTTGAATATCTATGCTTGTTGGTTATTGTTGTGCATGATATACAACTCATTTATTTTATTTTATAATATAATCTTTATTTATGCATGTGAGCATTTCATGCATATTTATTAATCAAGAATGTATGAGAAGTCGAATTAGTTCCAGAAGGGGACTCGAAGTTAGTGTAGCCCGACTTGTGGGTGGCTAGGTATGTTACAACTTCCCTCCTAGTTATCCTTGCTTCACTACAACATTCATTTTTTTAAATGGGATTCCTTTGGAAGTCCACCCATCATATTGTTCATTCCCACTTCCAATTTTTCCAAAAAAAGATAAAATAAAATAAACAAAACAATTACATTGTTATTAAAAAATTTACGAATATTTTTTCCAAGGATCCAATTTGGGTTAGCTGCTCGGTTTGATTTTTAAGCCCGTGGACCAAATTCTCCATGTCTACTTGAATGGATTCATAAAGCAAGTGGAACTCACCTCGCCATAATGAAATAACCAAGACTTGGATCGATGAAATATTGATTGCATTGGAACCATGAAATCAAATTATAGCTATGAGCACTACTCTCTGATGATTCCATCATCAAAAAAATGTGTTATTCATTGATCTTCATAACTAGGGTTTTTCTCAATAAGAGACAATACAATTTTTGCATTAAGGGGTTAAGTTTTTCATAATATGGATCAAGTGATTGTGGATAGAATGCTCACATCGGCCTTTCCAAAACACACTTATGAGAGTTTATAACACTCAATTATGGTGCATAGTTTAGTTTTTATGCCCCATTGACCAAATTCTCCATGTGCTCCATATTACATATTTATTCCCAAAAAATTGTATCATTTCCTCCACTACACTTTATTGGTTAATGACTAGACTCCCATCATATTTACAACATGTTGCAAGTCGATTGATTATAAGCTTATTGATATGGTATTGGTTGATCATAAGTACTCCCCTTAGTTTTTTCCTTTCTTTCAAAGGCATGTTCAATCATGTCATCACTATAAATTGTACATTATTCTTATGGGAAAAGGCCACATAACTCATCAAATGTTCTCACACATACTTTTTGACAAGGTAAAAATAATACCAAATACTTTGTATGTTCTTAATATACTTTCCATAATGATACTTTGCAAGTGCATGTCATATAAATTTATTTTTATGTCTCATGACTTTTTGAACAAATTACATCATTAGTTTGTAAATATAACATTATGAGCTCCTAAATTATAGTTTAAATGTCCAATCAAAACATAGCATAATCAAAATCCATGTCAATGGCCCATCAAGTTTATGTAAAATCCATGTCAATATCCATAGTGATTAAATTCCTACATACCCAAAAGAATCCAACCTACACAACTACATTAAGACCTCAGGTTTAAGGAAACATTATGCTGCACTAGATTTGTTAAAGATTGAGTAGAAAATGTTATATAAAAGAAAAAAACGACAATTTGGAATTACACAAGAAACGTCTCAAGAAAGACATTTGAAAAATAAAAAGCTAAACTAGTAAAAGAAAAAGAACAAGTAACCAACTAAAAAATAACAAAACAAAACGATCACTCAAATAGATAAACCCTAGACAAAGAAGTAGAGGATAATCTGAACATTGAAAATATCACAAACATATATAAAGTAAAAGAACAAGTAACCAACTAAAAAATAACAAAACAAAACGGTCACTCAAATAAATAAACCCTAGACAAAGAAGTAGAGGATGATCTATTGTAACGGTCAAGGTTAGGGAAATCTCAAGTTGAATTGTGAACTTCAAAATTAAATAAAAATATATATTTTACACATTGGGTCGCCTTTATTTTTCTCTATAGAGGTTTCTTCATAGCTTATTTAGATTCTTTTGGGGGTGAAAATAACATTGAAAATTTTCAATGTTGATATATGATGCAAGTTTTATCTTGATCCAAACGTGAGATCTTTACCTGGTGGTGACTGGGCAATGTACTATTGTTGCTAAAAGTGTTTTAATAATTGAGAAGTCACATATATATTGTTTCCAGTCACAAGTTTTATCTTGATCCAAACGTGAGATCTTTACCTGGTGGTGACTGGGCAATGTACTATTGTTTCTAAAAGTGTTTTAATAATTGAGAAGTCACATATATATGGTTTCCAGTCACAATTATCTTATCTTGTTGTCATTTTAATATATCTTAAATATTTTAATTTTTTATTATTTATAAAAATATTTAATATAAATGATTAAAAATCAAACAAATATGTTAAAACATAAATGATTAACATGATATTTAAAATATATGGAAATTTATAAAATTTACTTAATTTTTTATTAATTATAAAAATATTTAATATAAATAATTAAAAATCAAACAAATATGTTAAAACATAAATGATTAACATGAAATTTAAAATATATGGAAATTTATAAAATTTACTTATCTAGAATTTTAATTAAAACACATTTTAACACTCATAAATAGTGATTATTTTGTAATACGAGCCATGCCAAGGTTTTGTAAATGAATTTGTATTATTTAACTCTAATTCCTTGCTAATGGTACAGCCTATAGATCTGAATTGTTATATTTAATATAATTTTTTTTTATTAAATATTTGAAAAGTGATGGAATTGAATTTAGGTGGAAACTAACAATTATTTTCCTCAACTATTCTAATTAACATGAACATGAAGATGCCATACAGTCAGAGTACCCACAACTTTTTGAATAAATTTTGAGATTTTGGTCTCTTTTTTGGTATATGCACTGAGGACAATGCCAAAATAAGGGGGAGGGGATGTAATACCCCAGGTTTTGAACCTCGTATTAAATATTGTATTTTGTTAAGTTATGAAAGGTCAGAGTGCCTAAAAAATTATTAAGAGGCCAACGTGCCTAGGAAATGTAATGCTTTGATCATTATTAATAATAAATACATCGTTGGCTGCTAGATGGACAAAGACAAAAGTTATGGGGGGCTATGAGGGGCTAAGTGTTTATTTCATATTTTTTATTTACCCATTATTGTCTTAATGAAGAATAACAATTACATGAACTTCTTGAGGGGAAGGCCAAGTGGGTTCCTTAATTCCAAGAATCACATAAACCCATCCTTGTTTTGTTTGGGGGTTCTCACACCCGTTCTCGTTCTCATTCTTGTGTTGGTTGCTTCACTCATTCACTCATTTTTCACTCATGCACTCATTCACTCAATTGCTTGTTGTTCACACCTTTTGCTGGGATTTCACTCCATTCATTCTAACACCCACTCATCTTTCCTCATTCTTGTCTTGGCTTGGGAAAGAAAAACGAACAGTTGAAGAGAAGCCATGGTATTGTTGGATGTAGAGACTGCTAGTGTAATCCAACCGTGAATCAAGACCTGCATGTCTGAGATGATTTGGTATGTGCCCAGTCTTTCTCACAACTGCGAGTCATGAGAGTCCCAACATGGAGTACTAGACTAGATGCATTGGAGCCCTAGAAGGAGATGGACGACTTGAGGGACTGCGTGGCAGAGAAGGGGGGAGGTCCATTCTCTTGGCTTGTGCAGGTTGGGTAGAAGAGAGTTGGGTACTTGAATTGTTTTGGGTGATGGGAACCCTATGAGAACTTGAGTGTTAAATGGTTTGGGAAGCCGAGTGACACTCTGGAACTGTCCTTGTGGATTCATATCCCTGGCTCGGGGGTGACATTGCTGCTGAGACTTGGAACAACAATTTCTATGGTTGGGTGGAACATCCTTGGTTTGCAGGCAGTTGGTGTCCCATTTTCAAAAAAGATAAGTGATCTTTGTTATGGTTATTTACCTATGTATGCTTTATTCTGATGTGTATTTATTTATCGTTGAATTCAATATTTAGAATATATATGCTTGCTGGTTATTGTTGTGCATAACATACAGTTCATTTATGTTATGTTGTAATAGAATCTTGATTGATACATGTGAACATTTCATGCATATTTATTAATGAGGAATGTATCAAAAGTCGAATTAGTTCCAGAAGGGGACTCAAAGTTAGTGTAGCCTAGCCTGTGGGTGGATGGGTATGTTACAACTTCCCTCCTAGTTATCCTTGCTTCACTACAACCTTCATTTTTTGTAATGGGATTCATTTGGAAGTCCACCCATCATGATTGTTCATTCCCACTTTCAATTTTTCCAAAAAAAATAAAATAAAATAAACAAAACAATTACATTCTTATTAAAAAATTTACAATTTTTTTTATTTTTATTTTTTTTCCAAGGATCCAATTTAGGTGAGCTGCTCGATTTGGTTTTTATGCCCGTGGACCAAATTCTCCATGTCTACTTGAATGAATTCATAAAACAAGTTGGAACTCACCTCGCCATAATGAAATAACAGTGTATTTTTAAGTTCAAACGCTTAGTTAGGCCGAATCTGTTTCTCCACAGGGCGATTCTGACGAATATGTTAAATTTTCTATATCATATCTAGTCTGTTGTGAATCTGAGTTGATTTCTTCTAGAAACAACCATGAAAGGTAATATATACATCTTATTTACCAAAAAAAACATAAATATATATAAATATAATTTTATTTTATTTTTTTAAATAAAATTAAACTTTTTGCTTCCTTTAAAAAAATCTAATAATAAAATTAGAATTTTATTTATTATCAAATCTTGATAATAAAATTTTATAATTATAATTAACTTGAACATGATAGTATATTTAATATTAACATAATATCATATAAAATTAGAGAAAATATTTAATATTAAGATAATATTATATGAAAAGAGTGGAAAAACACAAGATGAAAGAACTTCGACATAAAATGTCTTGCACACCATCTTTTATAAGTCGAACCTGAACAAATGTTAAAAAACTCCCACCTGAACTTCAACGCAACATACTTGACTCGAATCCACTATCCACACAACACGCATGCCAACGATGCCATTTAATAACAACGGAAACCTACCTGCCAATTATGCCGTATACTGAGAAAGGAAGCGCAGCGAACACGCACATTCCAAGAACTCAGGACCGATTCTTTCAGGAGTCACAGGTATTAGATTGGGCCGATGCTCTCCTCAGCATGTCTTGAACGAAAGTGTTTAAGTTGAGAAAAGAAGAGCCTCCCGGGAGAACTGCCCTCTCTGCACACTCCTTGAGCTTGAGTGCCTTTTCTCTCAATTGTTCTCCTATGCGAGTTGTCATCATTCTCTTCACAACATCCTCCACCTCTTTCTTTGTGACCACCTTATGGTCATTCACGTCTACTCCTTCAAAATCGAGGCCGATCTTCCACACATCCTTGGCGAATCTGCAATTGAGAAACTGATCCCCATTATAAGGAAATCCCACCACGGGAACTCCCATGCTAATGCCCTCCAAGGTAGAGTTCCATCCGCAGTGAGTGATGAATAATCCTACCGATGCGTGGGCAAGGACTTTCAACTGGGGCGCCCACCTCACAAACAGTGCCCGATCCTTGGTTCGTTCTTCAAAGCCCTCGGGCAAAACCGCAGGCTTGCCATCTGCAATATCCGAACGAAGAACCCACAAGAAAGGATGCCCGGTACCCTCTAGCCCTAGCGCCAGCTGCTTCAGTTGCTCCTGAGATTTGACAGCCAGGCTGCCAAAGGAAATATATATAACAGATGCTGGTTGTTTCATATCCAGCCATGTCACGCAGCTCTCGTCCTCTTCCCAAAGACTGCTGGTGGAATCTCTTCCACGTAAGAAATTAGGAAGGAATAGAGGTCCTATCGCCAGGGCAGGACATCCATTCAAAGATAGGGCCGTTACAGCGTCCCTCCCTTCCAGCTCCTCAAACGTGTTCACTAGTATGTACTCCCCTTTACTCGACATCTTTGATTCA
>ML790256.1:44006-60736 GCA_009831015.1 Picea engelmannii | reverse complement strand
TCTTTGTTTTAATACACATGCATGTATTCACTTTAACCACTTTTAATTTAAAAATATCTCCTCCACTTCAATAAGAAAACTCCAACTTTATACTTCACGCTTATTTAAATACTTCTTTTACCACCCAAAAAAAAATATATATAAACAATATATATATATATTACCACTTTTTACACTCCACCTTTAACTCATTTGCTCCATGCATGAGCTCACACGACCTCTCGTGCCTCTATTTGCACCCAAAATAAAACTCACTATTTTCCATATAACACCATGCAAACTCACGTTTCAAAATAAAACTCACGCTTCAAACTAAAAGTCACGCTGTAAAATAAAACTCACGGAATTTTAAAAACTCCACGCTACATGCATCCACGCTCACCGCACCAGCGTACAATTAAACTCACGGATTTTTAAGACTCAAACTTAGCCCTCCAACGACCAGCGTACAATTAAACTCACGGATTTTTAAGACTCAAACTCCACGCTCGATTTGCATGCATGCAAACTTACGATTTGCTAAACAAATAATTAAACTCACCTTACGCAGCGTTAAATTGGGATTTACTTCGGCTGCGGGCAGTTCGCACCCCCCGTTCACTCCGCCTGCGGGAATTGTTCAAATCATTCAAAAATTGTATGCACGAAGGCCGAGTAGTATTCCCCCACACCCTAGCCGAGGAGAGACCTGTGAACCTCTTGAATCTCCGCACCTCACTCCCGTGGCTCTGATACCAAGATAAAATATACGAGGCAAACAAACACGGTGAGGCTATGCTCACTTCTTGATATTAAATGAAGACGGATTACATCCTTATATAGGAAAAGACTCTCGTGAGTCGGCTACATGCAAAGAAAAAGACAACTAGACAACTGACTCTTAACAATGAACTGATTCTTCTAACTGGTGGTTATAACCCCCGCTTATTACTGCTGCTAACAACTAGCTAACATCTCCATTATTTCCAAGTGAAAGTTCTCCTCGATGTTCAGGATGATAACAAGAAAATCGTGCTGTTACACTTACCTATGGGAAATGCGACCAGTTTTCATGTTCTCTAAATCATTCAAGCTCTCACACAGCTGCAAAATAAGGAGTCTGTTCTTCATTGGTTTTACCACAGTTGTAGAAGATGGAGATAATGAAATGAGATGAGGAGGGCGACGAACAAATTCGCAAAGGACCAAGTGCTCGGCTACGGAGGCTTTGGAGAGGTTTTCAAAGGAATACTCAAAGACGTATCGTCGTGGCGTCCACACGACCTCCAGGGGGATCTTTCTCGACTGGACAACGCGTGGAATATTGCTCTCTAATCTGCGGAATCCCTAGCCTATCTTCATCCCGCCGCCTTCCCTCCAATATATCACAGAGATGACATCTCTACAAACATTCTAATAGATGATAAACTGAATTTAAGGGTTTCAGATTTTGGGCTATCCCATCTTGGAGAGACCGAACTGTCTCACATCTCCACATGCGCTCATGGGACGCTGGGTTATTTGGATCCCGAGTATGAATTTGTTTTGGTGTACATTCAGCAGCAGCGTTATAACTGGATTTCCATTCTTCAGATGCAGCACTATTACTCCATCATCTATGTGGCTCTTGCGCTTCGGCAGGTCGCTTCCGCCAAAAATTGCCAGCACGGAAATCTTTACAAAAAAGGTGCCTTGCGCAGCTCTCAGGGTCCTGTTCAGGTAAACAATGCGTCGCCTGAGGTTGATCCGCCCGAAATCAAATCTACCAAAGAGAAAGAGTTTCTTAATAATGGCATTTTCGTCGATGCCATTGAGAATGGTCAATCGATAAATGATCAGGCAAGTACCGTTGTCACAGAGAATCATCACGGTGGTCCTAAAGAAAGAGTATCAAGGGATTCTAAGCTCGCTATAAAACAAGAAGATGATGGGTACAGACAGGTAATGGTTAAGACCAAAGAAAGCTTTGTGGCTAATGAATTTGTGGAGCGTAGAAGTAACCAAGAGTTTTGAGGGCATCCAAAGCGGCAAGTTTGTAATGATCTCTGGTTCGCTTTCTCTACGATGTCCTCTAAGCATGGGAAAACTGTGAGCACGCTTGGACGAGCAGTGCTTATCGTATGGTTATTTGTGGTCTTAATTATTAAGTCGAGTTACATTGCAAATCTATCAACAATCCTCACAGCGCAGCATCTTTCACCAACCATTTCTACCAGAACAGTTCAATATAGCCAAATCCAGATTAGTTCTTTTAGATTCGCCCGAGAGGTATGCTAGAGCATTGACTCTGGGACCAGACAAAGGAGGTGTAGCAGCAGTTGCAGACGAACTTCTCTACATCCATTTGTCTTTATCCAAGCGTTGTGGATTTGGAACTGAGAGTGGAGAACCTTAGAGAATTCATGATAAGTCGTTGAAAATTGATTTATGTGAGACACCGAATAGTCATCACCGGGAATTCGAAGGAGAGGTGCCCCCAAACGGCAGAACACCTGACAGTCGCAGTTTTCCATGAAGACGAACCGTTCCAGATTCCTGGAATGCAAAAAGTTTTATTTTTCTTTTTTAAAAAAGGACTGAGGCATGAAGAAAATGGGGGGGCACATGAGCGCAGCTCTGGGGAAACCTCTTTTGAAGAGGGTTTCATTGTAATGACTAAGTTTTTGTAAACCAGATTGGAGTAATAAAGACGATTTTTGGTTGCAATTGTGAGATTCATCACGGTCGATTTCTTTCAGCATGTTCTTCTTCTTTTCAGCTGTGTTAAATCTGTTTGGATTTCATTATATATGTTCCTTACTCACAGTTGATATTGTCTTTACCATATCTTTATGTCTTCCTTAATCCATCATGACTGCATTACATTTTGTTTTCTTCTAATCGATGTGTTTCGTTATACTTTAGTACGACCACTACTATAACGAATGGATTTGGGTTTTCTATAATTGTTTGATGTCTTTCCTCTGCACCAGCTATCAGCGAGTGTAAGACCAGCCTACACTTTCAGAATTCTACATGTATCATTTGCTACGTCGGCCTTTCCTTTTTCTTTCCGCTACCACATCATGATTTATCAAAGCGCTGAAAGATAGACTTAGTTTGCCTCACTTTCCGCAAGTTATTTGATCTCTGCTATTGTCTCTTTTCCTCAGTTTTCATTTGACTCCATGCCCAATGGACCATTTCCCTGGTTTAACCCCCAAACTCCAAAAATCCAAGACCATCTTTTACCCACAAATCTGCCCATCTTTTTCACGTTTACTTCAATTTATTTTGTGACATTTTTCGAGAGATCCCTCTTGGGTTGGAAGAGGACAGCTCCCAATCCAAAGTGGTTTGAGGTTGCCTCGGGATTGATTTGCTGCAACCCATTTCAGTTCTGAGTGTCAACAAATGATATGATATTTTTATAGTAGAAGTTAATATACTATTTTATTTAAAAGCATTGGATTTAGATAGAGTGGTTACTAGGAATGATTCCACAAGTTACATGTTGAATTTTTAATGATATAATATTATTACAGTATAATTTGAATTCTCGAAGTTACATGTTGAATTTTTAATGATATAATATTATTACATACAATTTGAGTGGATCTAATGATTAAGAAGTTAGAACATGTATTTCGTCACAATTTAAACATGAACTTCATATATTAAACTTCATCACAAACTATTCTAACACTTAAAAGACACATTTTATTTTATTTTATTTTTATTTAAAAAAGAAAAATAAATTTAAATTTTATTTATTATGTATTTAATTAATAGTTAAAACTCAATCATTTCAAAATTTTATAGTATATTCTAGATTATTATTTATTATATTAAGCCTTCAAAATTGATTGTCAAAATAACATTTTATTTCTTTTTATTTTAAAAGAAGGTTAAAATTTTATTTTTAATGTATTTAATTAATAGTTATTGAAAAACCATATATATATATAATTATTTGAAAATTTTATAGTCTATTTTATATTATTATTTATTATATTAAGCTTTCAAAATGAATTGGCAAAATAACAATTTTTTTTTTTGTTTGTGCCTATTAGGAAAGCAGACTAGGGGTGCTTGAGTTTCTCTTACTGATATATACGAGGGGTGGGATTGGTCTTCCACCAGGGGAAACCAGGTGAGTCCCACCATAACCGGTTTGAAAAGGAAAAACAACATAAACATAAAAAAATAGACGTAGAGATTACACACTAGGCCTGCGAGGCTAGTGGCTGAACTAACCATTCGACTAACCCTTCACTCGTCTAGGACAATGATGTGTTTTTTCCCGTCATCCGCATGGCTCTTGTTATCCTCCTTCTGAGAGATAGTGCAGGGCTTCTTGATGTGGGCTGACGCACCATGTCCATCGGCTGGTGTGATGTCCATGTGATGGACGTAACGAAGATAGAGGTGAAATTGAGTAGCCAACCTCTCCATGTTGTATTTCCGATCCTTCTCGACCTCAACTAACAGTTTGGTAATAGTTTCCAAGCTGCTAAGGTGAATGAGGATTTCATCCAGCATTTTCTTGTGATCCGTGTTATCCTCTCGTCTAGATTCTTCCATTTCCGAACTCACTTTGTTGATCATCATCTTAATTAGCCACGCCATTTCCATTGTTTTATGGTAGAGGGTTTCCCTGGGCTGCGTAGCCCCCGAATCAATTACTCGGTCTGCTTCCTATGCCAGTGCATCCCAAGCTTTGCCTTTGTGTTTTTATTTGATATCATTTTCTTAGCGGATGATGGCCACTTTTCCTTTCGGCGCAACCTGAGTTTGAAAGGTTCCCTCCGCATTTTTTGTCACCTGCTCCATTATTTACACCCGTTGTGGACTATTCAGAACTTCCTTTCCAAGGGGATTCCTCTTCCTGTACGTGTGGTTCATTCTCACCATCCCTCTTGGTTTGTCACTGCTCCTTTATTGATTACTTAACTTGTACCTCACTTCACATGAATTCTTCCTTTCCCTACCTTTAGAAAAGAACGTTTAAAATATCACAAACATAAGAAAAGGAATAGATCCTAGTCTACATTAAAATTAGAGAAAACTACATTATTGTAACCCTCTAGGGAAATTTCAAGTTGAATTGGGAACATCAAAATTAAATAAAAATATATATTTTACATATTGGGTCGCCTCTATTTTTCTCTATAGGGTTTTTTTCATAGCTTACTTAGATGTTTTTGAGGTGAAAATAACATTGAAATTTTTCAATGTTCATATATGATGCAAATTTTATCTTGATTCAAACGTGAGATCTTTACCTTGTGGTTACGTGGCAATGTAGTATCATCGATAAAAGTGTTTTAATAATGAAAAAGTTACATATATATTGTTTACAGTCACATTTATCTTATCATGTTGTAAATTTAATATATTTAAATATTTTATTTTTTATTATTTATAAAAATATTTAATAAAAATAATTAAAAATTAAATAATTTTTAAAATATAAATGATTAATATAATATTTAAAATATATTAAAATTTATAAAATTTACTTATACTAATATTCTAGAATCTTAATTAAAACAAATTATAATACTTAAATAGTGATTATTTTGTAATACCACCCATGGCAAGGTTTTGTAAATGAATTTGTATTATTTAACTCTATTGCCTTCTATTGGTACAACGTATAGATTTGAACTGTTATATTTAATATAAATAAATATTATATTTAATATAAACAAATATTATTAAGTATTTGAAAAGTGTGGGATTTGAATTTAGTGGAAACTAACAATTTTTTTTTTTAACTATTCTAAGGTTTTGTAAATGAATTTGTATTATTCAATTTTATTGTTTGTTATTGGTGCAACACATAGATTTGAACTGTTATATTTACTAGCATAGCTGTTAACCGAAAGGTATAGACTGGTAAATAATTTATTAAATTTTATTATTGATTAATAAATAAACGACTGGGCTTCATTTATCTGGTGTTAATATTTTAATTTCTGTTAATTACTTACGTGGCAATCAGTTAGTTATCAAAGTAATTTTTAAATATGATTAGGTAAATGTTAAAAAGTAAACACATAAACTGATGTCTTTATAATAGCTACGAAGTTAATGATTGAAATCACAACCATTTATTCCAGCCATATTTAATCTTATCCATAGAAAACTTATTAAGCACTAAATCCCTACTAAATCTGCCCATTATCAATAGGTGTACGCCTTTCGGCGTAAATATAAACAAATATTATATTTAATATAAACAAATATTATTAAGTATTTGAAAAGTGTGGGATTTGAATTTAGGTGGAAACTAATAATTACTTTTGTTTAACTATTCTAACTGTATTAACATGAATATAAATAAATATTTCAAATATATAATTTTATTTTGTTTTTAAAAATAAAATTAAACTTTTTTTTTCATTAAAAAAACCAATCAAATATAATAAAATCTTGATAATAAAATTAGAATTTTGCTTATTATCCAATCTCGATAATAATTTTTTTTAATTATAATTAGCTTGAACATGATAGTATATTTAATATGAACATAATATTATATAAAAAGAAAGTGGAAAAACACAAGATGGAAGAACTTTGACATAAAATGTCATAGACACCATCCTTTATAAGTGGAACCTGAACAAATGTTAAAAGACTCCCACTTGAACTTCAACCAACTTGACTCGAATCCATTGTCTCTAACACGCCCACACAACACGCATTCCAAGATACCATAAAATAAGCACGAAAATCAACGTGCCATAAAATATGAAAGGGAAGGGTAGTAAACACTCACATTCCAAGAACTCAGACCAATTCTTTCACGAGTTATAGGTATTAGATTGGGGAAAGCTAGGGAATTTAGATGGGGGAGTATGTTTTTTTAAAAGTGAAGTTGAAGAAGATATCTTTGAAGTTGGGTAGTTGTACAAAGTTAGCAATCAGATTCTATGTTTCATTTGAGATATTGGATATAATAGGGCCACTTGCATACATGTTTGCATTTCTTTCTTCCATGAATGTGCATAGTGTATTTCATGTCTCTTTGCTAAAAAAATTATGTATATGATCCTAACCATATTATTGATTGACATTTGATTCAGGTAGAGACAGAGGGATACTTTCAGGTCCAGCCAATGCGAATATTAGACAAAAAAGTTAAAATGCTCTAGAATCGAGTTATAGAGCTCGTAAAAGTCTAATGGACCTGCTATGGTCCCGAAGTTGCTACCCGAGAGCATGAAAATGCCATGCGGGTAGAGTACCTGCAAAGTTTTGAATAGAATTTAAGATTTTGGTCTCTATTTTGGTATATGCACTGAGGATAGTGCCAAAATAAGGGGGAGGGGATGTAACATCCCGAGTTTTGAACCCCTTATTAAATATTGTATTTTGTTAAGTTATGAAAGGCCAAATCGCCTAAACAATTATTAAGAGGCCAATGTGCCTAGGAAATGTAATGTTTTAATCATTATTAATAACAAATACATCGATGGCTGCTAAATGGACAATAACAAGAGTTATAAGGGGCTATGAGGGGATAATTGTTTATTTCATATTTTTTAGTTACCCATTATTGTCTTAATGGAGAATAACAGTTACATGAGCTTCTTAGGGGGAAGACCAAGTGGGTTCCTTAATTCCAAGAGTTACATAAACATGTCCTTGGTCTGTTTGGGGGTTCTCACTCCCATTCTTGTTATTTTTCTTCTATTGGTTGCTTCACTCATTCACTCATTTTTCACTCATGCACTCGTTCACTCAATTGCTTGTTATTCACACCTTTTGTTAAGATTTAACTCCATTCATTCTACCACCCACTCGTCTTTCCTCATTCGTGTCTTGTCTTGGGAAAGGAAAATGAACCGTTGAAGAGCAGCCATGGTATTGTTGGATGTAGAGACTGCTGGTGCAACCCAACTGTGAATCAAGACCTGCATGTCTGAGATGCTTTGGTATGTGCCGAGTCTTTCTCACAACTGCGAGTCCTAAGAGTCCCAACATGGAGATTCTAGACCAGCTGCACTGGAGTCCTAGAAGGAGATGGACAGCCTAAGGGACTGTGTCGTAGAGAAGGCAGGGTCCATTCTCTTGTTTTGAGCAGGTTGGGTAGAAGAGAGTTGGATACTTGGATTGTTGTGGGTTCTAGGAATCCTGTGAGAACTTGAGTGTTGACTGGTTTGGGAAGCCGAGTGACACTTTGGAACCATCCTTGTGGATTCATATCCCTGGCTCGAGGGTGACATTGCTGTTGAGACTTGGAACAACAATGTCTACGGTTGGGTGGAACGTTCTTGGTCTGCAGGTAGATGGTGTCTTGTTTTAAAAAAACATAAGTGATCTTTGTTATGGTTATTTACCTGTGTATGATTTATTCTGATGTGTATTTATTTATCGTTGAATTCAATATTTAGAATATCTATGTTTGTTGGATATTGTTGTGCATGACATACAATTCATTTCTTTTATGTTATAATAGAGTCTTGATTTATGCATGTGAACATTTCATGCATATTTATTAATTAGGAATGTATGAGAAGTCTAATTAGTTCCAGAAGGGGACTCGAAGTTAGTGTAGCCCGACCTCTGGGTGGATGGGTATGTTAAAACTTCCCTCCTAGTTATTCGTGCTTCACTACAACCTTCATTTTTTTAATGGGATTCATTTGGAAGTCCACCCATCATGATTTTTCATTCCCACTTCCAATTTTTCCAAAAAACAATAAAATAAAATAAACAAAACAATTACATTCTTATTAAAAAATTTACAAAATATTTTTTCCGAGGATCCAATTTGGGTGAGCTACTCGATTTGGTTTTTATGCCCGTGGACCAAATTATCCATGTCTACTCGAATGAATTTATAAAGCAAGTTGGAACTCACCTCACCATAATGAAATAACCAATACTTGGATTGATGAAATATTGATTGCATTGGACCCATGAAATCAAATTATAGTTATGAGCACTACTCTCTCATGATTCCATCACCCAAAAAATGTGTTATTCAACGATCTTCATAACTAGGGTTTTTCTCAATAAGAGACAATGCATTTTTTTCATTAAGGAGTTGAGTTTTGAAAAATATGAATTAAGGGATTGTGGATAGCATGCTTACATCAACATTTCCAAAACACACTTATGAGAGTTTATAACACTCAATTTTGGTGCATAGTTTAGTTTTTACCCCCCTTGACCGAATTCTCCATGTGCTCCCTATTACATATTTATTCCCAAAAAACTGTATCATTTATTCCACTCCACTTATATTGACTAATGACTAACTCCCATCATATTTACATGTTTCAAGTTGATTGATTATAGATTTATTGGTATGGTATTGGTTGATCATAAGTACTCCTTCCCTTAGTTTTTTCCTTTGTTTCAAAGGCATGTTCAATCATGTCATCACTATAAATTGTACATTATTCTTATGGAAAAGGCCACATAACTCATCAAATGTTCTCATTCTTAATTTTCGACAAGCTAACAATGATGCCAAATACTTTGTATTTTCTTAGTATACTATCCATAATGATACTTGGCATGTTTTTAATAGACTATCTAGAATGATTGCAACTAGATCCTTATTCTCTACTTTCTCTCCAATGAAATTCAAGTGATTTTAAAATTTGTTTAAATTATCTGTGATTAAGTCCTAAATCCCTTTATGTGATTTTTAAGCTATACAATTCATTTCTCAAGTAGAGACCTCTTATTTTATTTGGCATGTCATATAAATTTATTTTTATGTTTCATGATTTTTTTAACAAATTACATCCACCTCTTATTTTATTTGGCATGTCATATAAATTTATTTTTATGTCTCTTGATTTTTTTAACAAATTACATCCTTAGTTTGTAAATCCAAATTATGACCCCATAGGCTATATTTTAAATGGCCAACCAAAGCATTGTATAATCAAAATCCATGTCAATGGCCCATCAAGTTTAAGTAGTAATTAAATTCCTACATACCCAAAAGGCTCCAACCTACACAACTACATTGGGACCTCATATTTGAAGAAATATTAGTCTGCACAAGATTTGTTGAAGAGTAAGTGGAAAATGTTGATGTTATACAAAAGAAAAATATGACACTTTGGAGTTACACAAGGAACCTTTCAAAATGGACATGTGAAAAATGAGAAGCTAAACTAGTAAATGAACCAGTAACCAAATAACAAAAAACAAAGTGGTCACTCAAATAGATAAGCCCTAGATAGAGAAGTAGAGGATGATATTAGAAAAGAACATTGAAAATGTCATAAACATATATAGAGAAAAGGAATAGATCCTAGTCTACATTAGAATTAGAGGAGACAACAGTGTTATAACCCTCAGGGCTAGGGAAATCTCAAGTTGAATTGGGAATTTCAAAATTAAATAAAAATATATATTTTACACATTGGGTCGCCTATTACGTTTTAGATCGTAGTTTGATTTTGATCACGTCTCGTGATCAATATTTACTAAGATGTTATTCTCCGAAAACTGTAGTGTATAATGTAAAGACATTGCAGAGAGACCATGCCCAAGAGATTTTATGTCAGCATGCATTCGATCAATCTGAACCATGCGAAGGATTCAAATGTTTGGTTGAGGAGGCTTTGGAAATTTGTAGTGGGTTTCCTTTATCCTGGGTGGACAGTTTCTTGGTCGGCGTGAGGAAGAGTATTGGAAATGGCATTTGGGAAGGATCTCGAGAAGACTTCCAGATGATATAGTGGACACGTTAAAAGTGAGTTACGAAGCTCTCAGGGGTGATGAGAAGTAGATATTTTTAGACCTCGGTTGTTTCTTCCCCGGAGAGGACAGAGAAGTCACAATTCGACTATTGGAGGGACTAGGTTACAAAGACGTCTGTGACTGCCTTGAAAATATCCGTAAAAAATGCCTTGTCGAGTATCATGATGAGGTCCAATCTGATAATGAAATTGAATGCCCAAGGAAAAACTCTGTAACAATTATCTTCATATTTTATCTTTTTGTCCTTTTTTCAAAAGGATGTTTCCTGTGAAATTTTATATATCTTAATGGTTGGTAAATTATATGCACCAAGAACGCCAGAGAAAATTTTGGTGTGCTTCCAACGCGTAAGCCACTACGACTCAACTCCTTGAATGATGTAGATGAATTAATGTTGAAGTTACAAGTAAGCATATTTAGTCCCCATATTTGGTCTAATTTTTATTTAATAACCCATTACACAAGGGCATTTAATGTAACTCCATAAAGTGTGTTTGTAAGGTCAGAGCATATTCTTGTTTGATCCGAGGGATTCAGACTCTAAAAGGTCAAAATCTTCCCGATTTCACAAATTACATAAAGGGTGTGGGTGTACGCTTCATTGTTGTTGAATTTCCCATAGATTTTTCGTCACTCTTTGGTTTGTGGCCTATGTCGGGAGATTTGTTGTGGCTTCTCCTATGCAGTTTCATCTCCATCTAAAATCCTTCTTACATTAACTATAAATATAATTTAATTAATTAAAAATACTAACAAAATGAATTAAAAGTCAATCTATTTCAAACCCTAAACTTACATTTATATATATATATATATATATATAATATTAAAACACTATTAAAACTATTACATTTAATCTTAGTAATAATTTATTAATTTATTATTTAGTTTAATTTTTATTTAAAAATTCTATAAATTAGGTTTTATGTTAAATCTATAAACGTCCTGCATCTTAACTATTAATTGACCAGGATCAACAAGCTATCAATTGACGATTAGTCCTCATGATGAATCCTGATTCAGATTTGAAACATCAATGACGAAAATGACACCAACTGTGGATTAACTGTGGATTATCTGACAAATAACTTTGAAACTCCTCACCACAGAAATCTGAAAACAGACCATCAATTTTCCTGATACCATTTCACTCGAAAACTTAAGAGTTTTGAAACTTGAGGGTCATGGGGACCTCGAGGAGTTATTCCAAAGATTTAATATGGTAAGTACATCTACATTTTCCTCAGTAATTTGTGGTGAAATTATTCCTACTTTAACATTGTTTTAACTTTCACAGAGACAAGTTCAATTCCTACTTTGTATTAAACAAATTATGTGCATTGCAATTTGTAATCTACAGTTTCCTGAGTAATTTGTGGTGAAATTCTTCCTACTTTAACTTTCACACAGACAAGTTCAATTCCTACTTTGTATTAAACAGATTATGTGCATTGCAATTTGAAGCCTCCTCGGAACTTGAGTGTGTTGAATATTGACGTAAAGGGCACACAATCAAGGGCCATCCTTAACCCTTCAGGGCATCCGACGGGCACACCCATTGCAATTTTACAAACACAGATACCTTTTCTGCTCTGCCTTATCTTGATCTTGCACATTACATTTTATATTAGTTTCCATCTTACTTTTAGTTAATTTCATAGCCATGAGCCCTTTAAGAAAGAAAAAGAATGGGACAACCAAGACAACAAATGAGAAAACCAATAAGTGGACCTGTACAACATTAGAGCTTAGTACATTACTCGGCAAGGACTAAGCTGCCATACAACCCTTGTCTCTATAGGGGCTTCTTCATAGCTTACTTAGATGCTTTTGGGGTGAAAATAACATTGGTTCTCCCTATAGGAACTCAAGGAAGGTAACAAGGTTTATTACCATCGCTTCTAGATGTTGAGTTTCGCTTATGAGGAAGCTGCATATAATTTTTTTTGAATGTCCATATATGATGCAAGTTTTATCTTGATCGAAACGTGATATCTCTACCTCGGTGATGGTGGTTATTGGGCAATGTATTATCGTTGCTAATAGTATTTTAATAATTGAGAAGTCACATATATATTGTTTCCATTCACATTTATCCTGTTGTCAATTTAATATTTCTTAAATATTTTAACTTTTTATTAGTTATAAAAATAATTAAAAATATAAATAGTGCTTATTTTGTAATACGAGTCATGGAAAGGTTTTGTAAATGAATTTGTATTATTTAATTCTAATTTCTTACCTATGTTACAACCTATACCTATAATTGAAATGTTATATTTAATATAAACAAATATTATTAAATATTTGAAATGTGAGAGAAATGAATTTAGACGAGAATTAATAATTATTTTTCCCAACTATTCTACCTGTATCAAAATGAATATATATACCCCGAGATGGGGTGATAGTGTGCTTCATGCACCCAACCTACCATTCAGTGTTGCCACCTAGCCCATGCTCATGTTCCAGCGCCTGTGGATCCCCTCCGCCTTAACTACTCCCACATGCTTGTTGTTGCGAGCTCTCAATTCACCAATCCAGTAACTAACTACTCCAGTGCACTCAAAGTTGGACTCCCGTCCTTGCTATGGCGTTGGTACAAGGCCCGCTCCTCCTGCACTCGTGTGGCTTTACTTCTCTGCACTCTTCTTATGGCGACATCCAGTCCCCCTTGTGGTTTCTATCGACCTCTTCTCCCAACATTTCTGGTTCTTAATCGTCCCCTCTAGTGCTTACCTGGTTCACTCTAGTCCTTTCTCCACCCTTACCTTATGTTACTCAAGCCATGGCCTGCTAGTGAGGGAATTCGAAGCGTGGTTCCCTCTGGTACCAGAATAACGGGGCCATGGGTAGTCGACACTGTGCCGCCTTTGCCCCACTCATCTCCTCGCCTTCGTCCTCAACTAAGTCCTCACCAGACCAATCCGACCTTCCACCTTTGTCCTCGCCTTGGGCATGTCATGCCAAATGGTTTGACCTCAATGGGAACTCCCTCGACTTTTCTCCTGGACTGCTCCCTGAATTGGCCATGACCTTGCAGTCAGTGGTGGCACGTCCCTCTTGTCCGCCACCTTACACTCCTTAGCCACCCTATCTCCTCCCCCGTCGTCATCCTCTGTGCCCTCGTTGGACGCTGGTAACATGCACTCGAAAGAACTGTGTGTGGAGACGTCCCACAACCAGGAGCAACTCCAACCAGAGTGTGTTTCTCCCCGGGGCCTACGAGATTCACCTTCAATTCTCTAGGAATTGGTCTTTGTTGGTGACAGGACGTGGATGACCTCCAGTTCAGACTGGAGCACTTGGATTGGCATGTTGTGCAGATTGAAACAATGCTTCGAGACTCTCCTCCATTCCTTGCATCCTTCAGACTCTAGCCTCAACGCTTCCGCTTCTCCAGGGGTGGTTTTCGCTCTAGAGCTCTAGAGGAAAGATGTGCAGTGCGGGGATGACGCAACACATAAGGTTGTGTACAATCTGCATGGCACACACATAGCGGCTTCCGAGGGAATGCACACCCACCAGACACCATGACAAGCGGCGGGAGTACAGGTGTTTGCATGCATGTTTTCTTTTTACAACTATCAATAGTTTCTGGGACGTTCGGTCTATGTTGTGGGTGTTTCGCAATGTTTTTTTCTGTGTGTGTTGGCTAGTGGATAGACCTTACTCAACTCATTATAGTCGTTTTTTTGATAAACAATGTATTTTTAAGTTCAAACGCTTGGTTAAACCTAATCGGTGGGGATTTTGACGAATATGTTAAATGTGTTGTGACTCTGAGTTGGTTTCCTCTGGAAGCAACTCAGTACTCCAACAACTTATATTGCGCATGACAGGTAATATATAGATCATACTTAAAAAAAAACATGAATATATATCCACGGAGAAACTGATCGCCATTATAAGGAAATCCCACCGCGGGAACTCCCATGCTAATGCTCTCCAAGGTAGAGTTCCATCCGCAGTGAGTGATGAATAATCCTACCGATGCGTGGGCAAGGACTTTCAATTGGGGCGCCCACCTCACAAACAGTGCCCGATCCTTGGTTCGTTCTTCAAAGCCCTCGGGCAAAACCGCAGGCTTGCCATCTGCAATATCCGAGCGAAGAACCCACAAGAAAGGATGCCCGGTACCCTCTAGCCCTAGCGCCAGCTGCTTCAGCTGGAGGTGCGGTCGTGCTCAGGAGGGAAGCCATCGGGAATAGACAGAAATCGAATTTTCCACCCTTGTTGCTTCAACTCATGATCGGGGTCGCTTCTGGAAACCAGAGAAGTGGTGTTTCTTGCAGAAACCATGCGTTTATAAATCGATTCAGTATTGACGAAAGTGATGAAAAATCCTCGCATATCCAGCAGCTGTGCCAAATTTATGAGGGCGTTAACATTCGTCGTATTCCTATCCATATCCCTTCGCTTTCTTCCTCCAGTCAACTGGAAATCGCGCTCCTGCGAAGCCATATTTATAGCGTTTATGTGATACTGTTACTTTCATTTATATCCGTGCAAAAATAGTATATAACTATTTTCATTTTCATGAGAAATTTCTTACTACATTTCTATTAGAAATGCTATCGAAAATCCTCTCCAAAAGGTAGCGGATGCGGATACCGTTTGTAATTATATCAATTTTCACTATAAAATTTCTCTTATAATCCTATACCGGAAATGTCATAAAGAAAAGGAGAATGAATGCCCATAGGGCCTTAGCCCATGGTCGGATGGTGTAAATTTATTAAAATCGGCCTATGATAATAGATTTAAGTTAATATATTATTTTATTTAATAGATTTAAGTTAATATATTATTTTATTTAATAGATTTAAGTTAATATATTATTTTATTTAATAGATTTAAGTTAATATATTATTTTATTTAAAAGCCAATGGGAATGGGTTTAGTTAGGGTAGTTGGGAGAAATGATTTTCCCAAATCACATGTTGAGTTTTTAATGATATGATATTATTACACTATAGTTTGAGTGAAAGTTAATATACTATTTTATTTAAGGACATTGAATTTAATCACATATTATTGAGTTTTTAATGATACGATATTATTACAATATAATTTGAGTGGGAGTTAATATACTTTTTTATTTAAAGGTATTGAATTTAGTTAGAGTGATTAGGAGGAATGATTCTCCAAGTCAGATGTTGAATTTTTAATGATATAATATTATTAGAGTACAATTTGAATTCCCCAAATCACATGTTGAATTTTTAATGACATAATATTATTACAGTACAATTTGAGTAGATCTAATGGTTAAGAACATGTATTTCCTCACAATTTAAATCCAAAATTGAATAGGAGAGTATACAACACCTCACTAGACTTGATATTATATTAAGCCTTCAAAATTGATGGACAAAATAACATTTTTGTAAGTAAATCCCCACAGTGACTTCATATAACAAACTCCATCAGAGACTATTCTAACACCTAAGAGATGATAAAATGGAAGAGTAGAGTGATAAATAAATATTCAATTACATGTAAAATCAATACAATGAACTCTATTATATATAGTGTATAGGTTGTTATCAGATCTAACTTATTCTAAAGATAACTAGAGAGGTTGAGAGAATATGTCAACCACACACCAAACTAGGATCTCACCAATCCAACTCTCTAACAACCTTTTAATAATAGGATAACACAACTCACGTAGAGATTAACTCTACCTCTCAATACATTAGCAAGAACATTAGATAAGTAGGAATTATATATTCCAACACTCTCCCTTAATGACTACTTATCTAAATATCTATGTGGTCATATCGTTGTGTGATTCCTCTTGTACCTGCATCTGATTATTGACGTCCATATAAAAAGAAATTCATCTATCCGAATACATGGGTCATCAGCCACTGTAACCGCTAGTTCGGAATTCTTTTCAGCTACATGGTTCATTCAACCATTCTTCCTCATAGCTCCCCCTTCATCACATCATCATCAACCTGGGTTTTATTTCGGCTTACCCATAACCGTGCTCTGGGTTTTCTCGGATTACCCTCAACCATGCACCA
>ML790256.1:33121-43929 GCA_009831015.1 Picea engelmannii | reverse complement strand
CAGGTTTTCTCGGATTACCTGTAACCATGCTCTGGGTTTTCTCGGATTACCCTCAACCATGCATCAGGTTTTCTCGGATTACCTGTAACCATGATTTACATAGTGGTTTCTAGATTACCATGAACTTTTCACATTAGGGGTTATACAATGACTCAGGTACATAGAATTTTCTAGGACCACTACATCAAAATATCCTAGTCTTTCTTTCAATTACATGTCTCACAAATAACATAACTATGCACACCTTCAAACCAAAAAATATCAGTAGCAATACTTGTAAAATTATAACTCAATCACACTTCTCACAATCAACGCTCTGTGAGTCCGACGGAATGGGCACGTACACCTCACTTCATTTCGCTATAACACCTCTATGTAATATGTAGAAGAACTTTTTGAACATTCTCTTCGGCAACACTGTGGTTCCGGGATACCACCTCGGGCTCACGGGCAGACAGATCACGCTTGCCATAGTCAATTCTCTCCCTGATGTTTTGCCGCTAATGCCAGAATAAATGATTCAATTGGTGCACGATCTATTGGTGCATGATTGGGGCCATATCGGGGTTTTCTTCTTGCTCCCCTTGACATCCGTTCTAAAAGACGCTGAAGGCATCAGTGAAGACCCCGAGGAAGCCAATTCCGGTCCACTCTACTCTCCACATATTTCTGGGCACTCCCGTGAGGGAGTCATGCCCAGCCCTGAGGCTCTGATACCATGATAAAATGGAAGAGTAGAGTGATAAACAAATATTCAATTACATGTAAAATCAATACAATGAACTTTATTATATAGAGTGTATAGGTTGTTATCAGATCTAACTTATTCTAAAGATAACTTGAGAGGTTGAGAGAATATCTCAACCACACACCAAACTAGGATCTCACCAATCCAACTCTCTAACAACCTTTTAATAATAGGATAACACAACTCACGTAGAGATTAACTCCACCTCTCAATACATTAGCAAGAACATTAGATAAGTAGGAATTATATATTCTAACAAGAAACACATTTTATTTTATTTTCATTTGAAAAAGAAAAAAAAATTAAAATTTTATTTATTATGTATTTCATTAGTAGTTAAAACTCAATATACATATAATCATTTAAAAATATTACAATATATTCTATATTATTATTTATTATATTAAGCCTTCAAACAATATTACAATATATTCTATATTATTATTTATTATATTAAGTCTTGAAAATTGATTGGCAAAATAAAATTTTGTTTTATTTTCAAAGAAAAAATAAATTAAATTAAAAATATTACAGTATATTCTATATTATTATTTATTATATTGAAAATTGATTGGCAAAATAAAATTTTGTTTTATTTAAAAAAAAATAAAAATAAAATTGTATATATATATATATATATATATATATAAAGAACATGTGTTTTCTCTTAAGAGGTTATAGGTTCAAATCTAGAGGGGGGTAGGGTATGTATACCTTCCTAGACTTTATCAGGCAAATCGTTGGGTGAAGGGGGGTCCCTTGTCTCATAAACAAGGGGGTCTCATACACCAATTTGGTGTGCTGGCTTAGTAGTGACCTTAAAAATAGATTATTATTATTATTATTATATAATTATGTGAAAAATTTATAGTGTATTTTAAATTATTATTTATTATATTAAGCCTTTAAAATTATTGGAAAAATAACATTTTGTTTTGCTTTCATTTGAAAAGGAAAAATAAATTAAAATTTTATGTATTTAATGGATAGTTATTGAAAAATCCAATATATATAATTATGTGAATTTTTTTTAGTGTATATTAGATTATTATTTATTATATTAATCCTTTTAATTGGCAAAATATTATTATTTTTTTATTTAAAAAGGAAAAATAAATATTATTTTATTTTCATTTGAAAAGGAAAAATAAATATTATTTTATTTTTATTTGAAAAGGAAAAATAAATTAAATTTTATTTATTATGTATTTAATTATTAGTTAGTGAAAAATACAATATATAAAATTTGAAAATTTTATATATTGTATTGTAGAGTGTATATAATACTAATGAAATGTTTATGCCATATATTTTCTTAAATTTGGTAAAATTTATTATAATTGTATTTATAGGTGTCTCTCTATTGAAAATAGGTAGATTAATCAAAATAAATTTTAATTTTATGGTCAAGAATTAAAATTGTTGGTTCTCTCCTCTAAATTAATAAATGAGATGAGGGATTACCAGTAGGAGGATTATTCAACAAATCAATATGATGTAGGAAGGATTAATACTCTCACCAACTCATCCTTTAGATAAGAGATTAAAGAGATTAATTATATTATTTTTATATTGAATAAAATTGAATTTTTAATTATTAATATATTTTGTATTTAAAAATAACATATAATTTAATTTATTATTTTTATTATTTTTAAAAATGATATACAACTTAAATCATTTAAGTTAAATATAAATATTGATAATAATATTAATTCATATAAGACAATTTTTCTTCTTTATGCTTTTAATAGGAATAATATCACATTGAGATGGGACAAAATATGTCTCAATAATAGTCTCCTAAAAAAAATGTGTCTGATTAGGTGTGTGAGTTTCTCTACATGCTTCTCGGATCACATCTAAGTACATTCACCGAGGAATATTTATATGGGAAGAGGAAACGAGTTTAATATACATGCTATAATATCCATTTTGAATATTTATATGGGAAGAAGAAACTAGTTTAATATACATGCTATAATATCCATTTTTTTTTATATATATACGATGAGCATTCCTTTCCAAACATACTAAAAGCCTTTAGTATGTTTTCCATGATTACATGTAACAACATAGTAATCTTCGTTGACTAATGAAAGGTAACAAGGAGGTCTTTGATGGCCCCAATATTTTATATAGATTTTGAGTTTATCACTAGTAATCTTAGTAATGCAAAATATGGATTGGTTATGTGAAGGCTGAGTGTCTTCATAATATTAAGTAACAAGATGGTTTAGTAATCTTAGTAATTCAAAATATGGATTGGTTATGGGAAGGCTGAGTGTCTTCATAATATTAAGTAACAAGATGGTTTATTGAGCATTTATGTCCATGAAATATTTTTGTAAGAGATGGGATGGATTAGATTAAAATTTAATCTACAATAAAGTTTATGTGATTTAGATGAGGTTTTAATGGATTTATATAAAAAAATAAATTGTTTAGGTGTTCATAAATCATACAACAAAATCATAATAACATTTGTATCAGAAAGTTTTTTAATGACATTGTGTGCTTAAATAATGAACTCAATTAACAGGATTCTATAAACAATAGTTTATAAGGATAAGAACAATATAATCCATTTGATATAGAAAGTATGTTAATAATTTTGCATTCTAAATGTAAACAATAAATTGTAAAATAGTTTGAGTTATAATATTCTTAGAAAAAGGACTCCTATCAACTTTTGTCTCTATGTTATGAGCATTGGCAAATGAGAGTCGAGCACATTTTGTAGAAACAAGAAGTTTTCTATTTGGATACTAATAAATAGAAATGATAATCATAGGTCAAGAAAACATATATTTTTATTATTTAAATTGATCTTTGTTCTAACCATAATGAAAACCTATTTGATAATTAAAAATATAGATAGTCTCCTACTCACTTGACTATTAAAGAGATGAACTATAGTGATATGACACAAAAAGGGGAATATATGGGGTTAAATGTACATGCAATGTGTAAATGTATTTGTAATAGGGACGAAATGATATTAAAGGCACCACCTGTGCCATGTGTGAATAAGTATATATAAGGATCAGGTAATCATTATGGAGACATGTGAATTGTGATGTTTGAATGTATTTAGGAAATTGAAATAGGTTTCTTATTATTTAAGGAGTTATTGTGTAAATTATATATATTATCTTTGTTAAAGTGGTTCTCCATGCTCAAATTGTTGTAGATAGTGTGTACGTCTAGTTTATCGTGACACTTTAATAATTTAGACCCTAACATTTCATATTAGAACATCGATCCAAGCGTTTTGTTGCTTCAATTGAGTCATCTTGGAGTTTTATATATAACTCTTTTTTCTGGGATGATTCAGACAACAATTTTTTTAGGACATTGATTAGACATAGCTAATTATGCCCGGTAAAAATTTTAGGTACTGATTCATTATAATTTCTAATATATAGCCTATGGAAGTTAGGTTTTGTGGCTAGTCCTAAAATCATTTTCAAACAAGTTACCCTGGAATTTTCTCTATAATTGTTTATCTGAAATTTTCAAACTAGAAATTTTCAGAATATTGAGAGGATAAAGTAACATTCACTTGGTAAAAATTTCGTGGTATAGCTCATTTTTCTTTCTGAGATACAACCTATGGAAATTAGGGCTTTTTATTATCCTCAAAATGAGTCTCAAACGAGTACTTTTTGGAATTTTTCTATAACTTTTTCTTTTATGAAGTTTCGAACAATGGTATTTTGAGATGTCCAAGGAAACATATTTAAGTACCACTGGTATAAATTTGGGGTTTTGAAATTAATAATTACAAAAATAAAGGATGTGGAAATTAGTGTTGTTTGACTAACCCTAAACTTGTCTCAAACACGTGTTCTAGGTAAATAGTCACATCTTTTTTTATTAAAGATCCACATCCAAGGAAACAAATTGCATTGGAAACAATACATTCTATAGTGGTTTTGATACAAATTTAAGGATAATATCATATAAATTGGATGAATATCATTTTGTACAAGTTCACTCTCTATCATAGGCTAAAAATTAGCAAATTTTGGGAAAGTTAACATAACTTTCACTTTTCAAATAAAATTTGGTTAGACTTATGGCATTGCAAAGAAGACATATCATAGTACTATCAGATGAAATTTTAGATTTAGATGGGCTAAAATTTTAGAGATACATTAGAAGGAAGGTTGGCCAGAAGGGTAAACTCATAATCAAGTTTTTCAAAGATATGTTCACTTAAAGATATCATAATTTTTTATTGCGATGTTCAATTGAGCTGATTCAAAATCCATTGGGATTATATATATATAATTTTATATTGGAAAGATGGTTATAACTATTTGAGATAATTATTGTCAATATATTGAAGTTGTAACTTCAAGGTTTGGGTTAGACTTCAATTAATAATCAATGGAAATACCTAACTTTAGTGGAAATGAAGATAAAGATGAAATCAATCCTATGGAATGGTTGAGGATGGTAAAGAAATGTGGTATGAATACTTCAATGATAAGAACTTTGTTTTTTTGTAAAGCTTGGAAGTGGTGGATGAGTATTGATTATGATTTTAGATTGAACATCACATGGGAAGTATTTGAAGAATTGTTCTCAAACAAATGAACAAGGAGTAAAAAATGGAAGCGATGCATAAAATTCAAGATGACTTAATTCAAACTAAAGAAAAAGTTTCTAAATTGTATAAGGATAATAAAGAACCAAGGAAATACATTATTAAGAAAAATGGCGAGTTTTCCAAGATGCAACCCCTTAATGAATGGCTCGTTAAGGAGATTAATAATTTAAAGAAAAAAATATTAACAAATAAAAGTTGAAAAATAATGAATTAAATTATATTGAAACGATTTTAGGACTTCAATAAAGTTTCCCACCATGTCATATCAAGTACAAAATTCTTTACCATTTTTTTTTTTTGTAAACTATCCATGGTCATTGTATCAGCTTAAGAAGATATTGTACAAAAAAATTGTTGTTGGTTTTTCGCTTGGGAAACTAGACCAACAACAATGCATCATCTTGTTTATAAGTTTGTAAAACTTAAGTTTTTTAAAGCTATAAAATAAGAAATAATAAAAACTAGATATATATGATAAGAGGTTGATATGATGCCTCCTAACATAGTAAAAATTGGAAGGAGGTGGTGAAAAATATCCTGAACCTCTGAAATTGAATAAAAAAGACCAATTAAAAAAAATGAATTAGATAATTAAGACAAAGGAGGGTGTTCCTTAGCCATAGGAACCTAAGGTTGAGGAAAATCTAGTTTTCGCAAGTCAAGTCCAACAAGCTTCTCAACTATCACATTAATTTTGTGANAAAAAAGACCAATTAAAAAAAATGAATTAGATAATTAAGACAAAGGAGGGTGTTCCTTAGCCATAGGAACCTAAGGTTGAGGAAAATCTAGTTTTCGCAAGTCAAGTCCAACAAGCTTCTCAACTATCACATTAATTTTGTGATCCACCAATATTTGCAATTGCAAGTCATCTAGTTGAAGTCAAATCTCTTGGTGTGCTTCATGACTCTCAATGAGGACTCGTCCCATCAACATCTTAATATGGTAGTAGATGTCAATGGTCTTCAGGTACTAGAACTCCCTTGTGCTCATAGTGTTAGTGTTTGGAATCAAAGCACTGGTGCTATTCACAACCTCTTCATTAGGAAAAAAATGTTGAAAGACTCTAATATCTACCTCTTCCAAGTCAATTTTTGCTCTAATATTAAGTGGGGTATGAATTTGGTATGTCTTTTTTTGTTGAAATGAGACAAGAGCCTGAAGAGGAGTGGAAAGAGTTTCCTATAGAGCAATGGGAAAAGATGCTTTGGGCCATGGCTGAGAGCAAGAGGGAGAGAAATATGGAACAGAGGAGGGGTAATAGAGGAGCTTAGTGAATGAGGAGACCATGGAGAGAAATATAAGAAAGAACCATCATCTCGTAGAGGTAAAGGACATAGCCAACAAAATACCATGATCACTATTGTGGGGATCATAATTGTAAATGAATGAGCCTTGAGAGACCAAGACGTGGGAAGCACGAGAAAGGAGATCAAACAGTTCTAGAGAAGCATCGTCAGGTTGGGGCAGGAGGAGAAATGATGTCATATGAGGGAATATCAAGGTTGGCGCCCAAGTGAGCGATAAATGTTAAGCACGATTAGTAGGTGGCGATGCTCCTCGAGGAGTGATCCCACTCTCATAACACATCCCGATACGAGTCAAGTCTTTATCATTTTAAATTGAAAACAAAATGTAAACTTCTTTATTAAAAAAATTGATAATGATTTTATAATCAAGTTATTTTTTATTTATCTAAATATTTATTAATGTTTAATTTTAAAATATTCTTTTAATTTTAATAAGTTAAATTAAAAAAAACAATAACACAAAAATAAATATGTGATAACATAGTGCATTTAGTGAACAATCATAAGCAAAAAGATACTTCAAATTAATTTCTTTTAGGATATCACAAAGTTTCTTACTATATGAAGTACGGAATTCTTTATAATTTTAAATGTTGATCGTAATGTGGTTCTATTTGTTAAGAGCAATTTTTTGTCGATTTTTTAAATATTTATTTATAAATTACATAATTATTATAAAAGATAATAATATAAAATTATTTTATTAAATCAATATTTTAGAATTTCTTAAATAAAAATATCAAATTGTTGCTAACATTGTGATTTAAATCCAAAAAAATATATTTATATTATCATTAAATTAATTTTTTAAATATTTTTTTATTATTTATAAAAATATTTAATATAAATAAATTAAAAAATAAAATTATTATACATAATTCATTAATACTAAAATGTTTAAAATATATGAAAATTTGTAAAATTTACTTATAATAATATTCTATAATCATGTTCTTAGGGTAAAGAGCAAGCAATTGGAAATAATTGAAAGGAGGTTTGTTATGTAAGGTTTTAAGTTTTAAACTTCGTSTTATCTTGTGTGTTGCTTACCSATTTAATAWTATAATATGTTATAATATTTAAAAATAATGAGTATTTTGTAATATGATATATTGTAAGGTTAATAAAATTAAATTATTTAGCTATAATCAAGTTTTGTGAATAAAATTGTATTGTTTATCTATTTTAATATATAAATATAAATTATGAAATTTGTTTTATCGAATAATTTTATTTATTTATTTAAACATAATTATAAATATTTTAAATTAAAGATTACAATTAAAATTAACATTTTAATGTAGTTAAATTTGTGTTAGGATAATTTGTTTGTTTTGATGAAAGGACGAGTTGTATGTCATTTAATAAAATTAAAAATAGATTTGATTTAATTTATATATTATTTAATAAATAAATAAATATTATTACATATTATATTATTGGTTTTACATCAATYTTAATATATCAGTTAATAAATAAATAATTATTATTATATAATTAATGATTATATTATTAATCTTACACCAATATTAATAAATGTTTTTACATTTATATTAATAAAGTGATATCTTCTTAATTAAAGATCAAATTTGAAGATTGAGTTATATTATTATCATATTTTTTTTGGGAGGTAGACTCTTCTTTCCACGAAATCTCCTTATCCCATATTTAATGGGAACAAATTTCGAAATTTGGAGTTCATTTTAATGTGTCATTCCATAAATGTTACTATAGAATTGGTTACACTATTTATCATATATAAATTTTATGCCATGTAACATCTAAAACAAAATAAGGGAAGCTGCTTAAACCGCTGAACATCATTCCTTCCTTTCACTCGGGAAGCATCCATAAAACCTATGCATCCAATACACTGACATATTTGTCTAAGATATTTGTAGACCTTATACTGTAAATACATTGATACTTTAAATACATTGTTTCTAAAATTGGATTGAGAATAAAAATGTTCTAGCTAAACTAGCCTCCTAAATCTCCTAAATACATTGTTTCTAAAATTGGATTGAGAATGAAAATGTTTTAGCTAAACTAATCTTTGGGCTAAAGATAAAAGCGATTATCACTTTACAACCAACCATAATTACAAATGGTTTTATGAAACCCTTAATATAAGTATAAGAAAACTAAATGGCATACATTTGCCTTCTAGTACCAAGAAAATGTAGTTTTAAAGCACATTTCGGAAGCAATAAGTTATTATGTGACCTTTTCACATATGTTATCTTCTCTTAATATGTAATCATTTCTCTACAATCTTTAATAAATGTGTTTTAATATAAGTGAAACTAAATACTTAGAATGTTTTTAAGTCTTTTTTAAGATAGTAACTAATAATGATTCAACAAAACTACATAACTATTTTAACAAAACTACATGTAGTTTTGAAAATATAAATATAAATTTTATGAAATAAATATCATTCTTAAAATAATAAAGCATAAAGTAGTGAATCATAAGCATTAATTATTATTAAAATAATTAAGATTTAAAACGTACTTTTAATTGTTGATAATTGCAGTTATGTGAGACATTCTTCAAGACATAAATTTGAGAGAGAGCTTTTGAAAGGGGTGTGTGGTTCCCATCTGAGACAAAGATGGAACGTAGAGATGGCCTCCTCCTTACAAAGAGTTGAGAAGAACCCAGATGATTCTCCCATGTAACACAGTGAGAAAGGAGATCTACAGAGTTGGACGTGCCTGTGGCTGAGCACAAGGTGAACGTGTGAAATCCTAAAGTGTTGGGTGCATCGTCATGAGAACATAAATGAAGATGATGTATTAGCCTCCACTGAGCAGAGAGTTGATGAGAAACTCCAAATGACTCTCATGTGTAATGCAATGGGAAAGAATATCTGTTGAGTGGGCGTGCCTGTGGACGAGCACATGTGAACATAATCCTATTGGCTGAGCACTAGTGAAGAAGTGGTTCTCCTATGTAATGCATTGAGCCAGAGATATGGATATTCCTATGCATGTGCCCCTAGTGGATGAGCACTAGTGGGTGTATAAGATCCCTTTCTATATTGTTCAAGAGCCAGACTTGCTTGTAACCCTAATTGTAATGTAAAGGGTACAGGTCGGCCCCACCTTAATGTGATTAATAATTAATGTAAAAGATAATTAATCTGGTTAATATTAATTATATTGTGAGCTAGTGAGGTCGTCCCTATTGTGCCAATAAACACTTATGTTGACAGGTTCAATCTAGTATAAGTAAAGGTAAATTCCCCATTAAGGAAACATATCTTTTGTGTGAGTTTGGAAATTTCAGCAAGTACACCTTCTTGGGAAAAGTCCACACCTCTCTTGGGCACTAGTCTTCTAGGGTTTGTAAGCACCCTCTTGTGTGCTAGGTTTTATTGGTGGTGAAGGTCTTTCTCTTGAAGAATATAGAAAATGATTTGGCTGGGTTTTCTTCCCTTGTTGATAAGGGTTTCCCAGGATACTTCTTGTGTTCTTGTGCATGGTGTTTCTTCGTGTGATCTTGGTTGCTGCAACATTATTGGTTATGGTTAAGATAAATGATAAAATGGAATGAACTTCATGCTTAACCTTTCTTATTGAAAAATCAACATGGTATTAGAGCATAGTTCTTGAAGAAACCATTGCACAAGCATCTACCAGTCATCTTCTTCTCAATTCTGTAGAACCGTACAACCCTCCTAGGGTTTCCAAAAAATCCATATGACCCTCCTTTCTGAGGTGTTCCAGCCCTTAATACTTGGACATTGGGGCTGAAATTTGGACAGGAGGGTACGACTTCCTTTAACGCACCTCCAGAATCTCTTAAAGTGAAATTTCAAGAATTTTTTATTTTCATCCCTAGGGTTTCTAGGGTTGCCTAAATTTCTGCATATTTTTGGTTTTTAGGGTTTCTACAACTCCTTGAAAAAGCCTTCAAGATTACCTATGTTCTTCTGACTTTCAAGGATTATTGTTGGTATTCATAAGCCCAACAAAACCTAAGGTTTCTAGCCTAGCCTAGTCGTTAGGTTTTCTAGCCCAGTTTACAAGGGTTTGTGAAGAATCTAAAATTATGATGAACATAACTATGATGGAAGATAAGTTTGATGAATCAAACAAATTCAAATTACTACAAGACAAGACTT
>ML790255.1:564142-584883 GCA_009831015.1 Picea engelmannii | reverse complement strand
GACTGATGCTGAATTTGCCATGGTTTATTTCCCTGCATTATTGTGATTATCATTTAGTGTCTCAGCAAAGAGTTTAAAAGAAGCATAAATTGTTTAAGCACGGTAACAACTGATTCACCCCCCCCTCTCAGTTGTCCAACATACATATGAAATAAAGCAATCAATATGCATATGAAAAAACAAACATGAAATGTAGATGGTATAATACAAGGAAAATGCCTACCTACTTATACTTACCTATGGAGTCAAGTTACTCCACCCTGGTGGGGTTTGAGGAAGTGCTCGCTGACGGGCACTGTGCGCCTTCTTCCCTCCAGTGTAGATAGGAAATAGGAGTCATTAACTGACTTCCTTCCGACCTTAAAAGGGCCAAGCCAAAAATGATTTTTTTCTTTGATATCAGTAGGATTCCCTTTATTGGCATCCCGCATCCAAACCATGTCTCCCTCCTTGTACTCTCTGACTCTGAAATTAGTTGTTCCTTGAATAATCCTGGAATATTGTGTAGAGGGAGGTGGGTGGGACTCTGCTATAAATATTTCTTGCTGTGAAGGATGGATTCGTACATCATTTTCTACCTTCTTTAGTATCTTCGTAGTCTCTGATTCCTGAGCTTTGAGCTTGTCCATGAGTTGTCGTTATTCTTCTTTCGTGGGCCATTTAATCTGATTCGAATTTTCCTCTTTTGCAAAAGGCGTATCTTCCAGAGAACATTTATGAGGATTCGGCCTGGTTTTGTCACGTGCTTTGTCATCTTTGATGGAATCACTGGACTTTTTCTCATAAGTTGTAGTTACAGGTACATTCTAGATACGACCAATAGTTCCATCTTTCAATAGCCCATCTGATCCTTGGAAAAAGTTGTCAAATCGCTCTTTGATAGATGGTACCTTGATGACTTTTCTCAAAGGGATGGTTATAAGCATCTTGGATAATGCCCCTTCAAGGTCAAAATTCAGATTAACCCTTTCAGTATTGGATGTTTTAGGAAAGATTACATCCACAAGTGGGTTTTTTGTTTGGTCAGTGGAAGGTTGGTCCAACTTCTTTCTTCCATACACCTGGAACTCTTGTTTCTTTAGCTTCTCTTTTGATTCCTGGTCTAGTTTGTTTATTACCGCCACCCTGGCTGACTTGGCTGCTTCTTTGATAGCCTCTTGATGCTCTTCAGTGGTGATATTTATTTGAGGGATTTCTATGAAGTAGTCTATATTGCTTACCTGTTGATGGCCACCACTACTGCAAGGACATTCATGTTCCCAATGTGATTCAAAGGGTTTTCATCCACAATGATGGCGCTTGGAACTTTTATGTATTTGAAAACATCTTTGTTCCACTCAACGAAATTACTTTTTCTCTATATTGGATAGCCATCTTCGTCTGAATCTTCCGAGGTATCAGAGGCATCATCAGGATAATCACCCCAATTTGTGTCTTCTCCTGTCAAGGGAAAAGTGGGACAATCTTGAAACAGGTATGGATCCATTGAAAAGGGTGTTTTTTCATCCTTCTCAGAATGACCAGTATGTAATAGTGTGGAAATCCCCTTAAAAGGCAATTGGTCATCTGAGTCATGCTTTTTTAGAAAAGAAATTTCTAACATTTCATGAATCCTTTTAACCCTTTGCAGGATACAAGACATACTAATGCTTGGACCAGTTTCGTCAGACTTATCGGCTTCACTCATATCTTGATCTTCCAACATCGGTGTGTCCAAGACAAACAAGGCATCTTCAAAGTTATGTTTTTTGTGAGTGGCCATGCCCAAATCCTTGGATGGCTCATGTTGTATTGAGGCATTCAGAACATTGTTTGTATTTGAGAAAGATGTGTTCCATTTCCTTTTGGGAGGCATGAGTTTTACTTCAAGAATTTCTAGGGACTTAGGCTCAGCTTCGGGGACATCCTCATTACTAGATTCATTGGGGTCATTATTCTGCGAGAGATTGACTTGATTGATGTAGTCTTCGAACTCAAGGTTCTGCTCAATCTGGCAAGAAAAGTTTTGTGCTTCTTCTAGAGTTGAGGGTGACTGATCTTTGAGAGTAAACTACAAAACTCCTTCCAACGAGTTCAAGTAGTGTTGGAGGACAACTTCTTCTGAGAAACTAGGCCTAATCTTCTTGAGTAAAAGGTTGAATCTATCATTGAAATCCCTAATGCCTTTGCTAGAGGCTTTGCAAATATTAGTGTATTGAGAGTAAAGGGAATCCATGCTTTCTTTTTCACACCAATCTTTTTGGAAGGCTTGTTCAATATCTTCAGGGGTTTTAATGCTTCCTTTCAGGAGTTTGTTAATCCATCTTCTAGCACTTCCGGTGAGTGAGCTCACAAAGAGCCTCAAAAAGACATCGGGGTGTTCTTGTCCAGATTGGTGAAACTCAAACGCATCACAAAAGTCGGTCCAATGAGAGTTGCCATAGGATCCATCTTCCCCTGAAAACTTAGGTATCCAGGACTCGACCTTCTTGGGTAGATCATGTAACCCCCCTTGGGTGTTAGGTAAGCTTAAAGGACCAAAGAGTTCTTTATGAGACCATTTGGGAGAACTTATAGGGGTGACAGGATTTGTGGAGGTCATAGTAGTAGATGAAGGTATATACTGACGTCCACTATGAGTCGTCATTATCTATTTGTGGAGTTGCCAGATGATTTGCTTGAAATCATCAAATAAAGGGGAAAACACCCTAGTGGACTCGCCAGGTAAGCTTGTAAAATAAGGTTTTGAGGCAAGGATTACCGAAAATGTTTGTCGTCTGAGGAGAATCGACTTAGTGTTCCCTAACAACAGCACCAAAATGTTATCGCACAGTTTGTATTTTAGGTCACAGGCTATAGGATAGAGGACAAAATGGCGTAACAGGAACCTTCCCCACCCAATGTAACCTCGATGGGGAGGTTCTTTCTATTTAGGGAGGTTATCTCAGGGGAGAGGTCCCTGATAACCTGGGGTTTGAAGAGGCAAAGGGTACAAGGTCAAGTGTTAAGATTTCCCTCCTCGCAGGTTACCACCAATATCAGATAGTCTGGCTAATCAGCCAATAAAAGAAGTGTAGGCCCTGTTGAAAACACCTGCCAAGAACAAGATAAACACAATATATATATTTGCAGGCTATAACTCAAAGGGTTAGTACTTCTTTAACTATCTAATTTAATTCAATAATCAATGCAATAGATACAAGATGAAAGTCAACGTTCTGTTATTTAGCCTATGAAAGATCATTAATTCATCAATATCTACCAAATGACCAAGCCTACAGTATATCCAATCAATAATTTGTTTAGTAAATGCTTGACATCATCATTCAATTGCTTATCTTAGTCAAAATCTTGTTGCATCAACTATGACATCAGCCTAGGTTAGCAGTGTTAGGGTTTAGTTAGGGTTTCAGCAATTAAAGTTTTAAAAGATGGTTTTGTACACTAGAGTCTCAACGTTGGAGATCTAACCAGTGCCTTAGGGTATATGGAGTCAAAAACAAGCGCACAAAGTCTCGGGAGGACTAAAACTTAGAGACTGGAAGGTAGGGTTCTATGGTGCTACAATGGCAGGGCCCTAGAATCAAAACCCTAGGGGAAAGAGGCTCACTCCGGTGTTGCTTAAGCAAGGCCTTATGCTCTTTCCTCCTTCTCTAAGTAAACTTGGCAAAACGGTTAGCTCAAAGCATAAATTTAAGGGAGAAAGTGTTGCAAAGGCAAGTCCTTCAAACCCTAGAAGGTGAAACCCTAGGTGTAGTCCAACTAGGCCTAGGACATCTCCTCTTTTCAACCTATAACTTCAATGCTAGCTCAGAAAAAAGAAAGAAAAGTGTAGCAACGGCTAGGCTATATCTTCTTTTTTCAATGGCTGAAAACTATTTCTCAACAAGGGGACATGTAGCAATGACCTACTTGTGTGCTTGCTACCTAGGGTTTTAAAATCAACAAATTTATAAGCAAATGCAAGAATACTAACCTACAACCATTCAATCAAGAAGTTTTGCAGGAAAAACACTTACATATCATGAAGAAAAGCACATCCAAACCCTAGTTGTAAACCTTCCATGAGAGAAATGCCATAAATGCCAAGAGAAATCCTCCTTCAAGAGTTGTGCCTCACTTTAAAACACCAAAAATACCCAAGTAGGGCGCAAGAAGTAGTATCTCCAAGAGAGTGAGTTCTGTTATGTCAAAATGAGGGAAAAACAACCTCAATATATATCATTCCATGACCTTTAATTTACAGAATAGGTCATTAAAACAGCCGACAAGGCTGACTACTAAATTTACATTGTTTTTACATTAACTGCTAAATAAAAGATACAAAATGAGTGAAAGGTGGGACGTCAAGCCCTTCTGAGGGAGACGTTGGCCCTTTTTGGGCATGTCCAGCATCCAGAAGTCAGACGTTAGCCCCTTTAGGGCTCCTCCAAGCTGCCACACGTGCCAGTAACTCATCACACTGCCACACGCTCAAGAAGACGTCTGAATCTCATGGGTGACGTCATGTCCATCAAGAGGAAAACGTTCCATCTGAAGTGGGTCATCCCCCCTAGGTCGGGCTCAGCCAAAGTGTCCTGGGTGGAACGTCCTTCTTTTCCTCATGTGCAAAGGCTCATCATAACACTGTCCTGTCCCTACCACTGATGGGATCCCAACAACCATCTGATGGGCTCTTCAGCCCCATGGAGGTCCGAGCTAATCATCTCACCATGTGTATCGATCCACTGATACCTGTCCATCGGGCATGGTCCTGCACATCAAAAACTTCACCCTCCATGGGCTCATCAGTCCTCAGGATCATATCAATGTCAATCATATTTCATCATTAAATTTATCAAATACATGCATAAAACCCCTAGCATATCCTCTAATAGATCAAAGATATTACACTGATCTACTATACAAAGTTGAAGAAAAGACAAGGTAACCTATTGGGCCAGTATCCATAAGAAGAGGAAAGTTTCCAAAGGACGTTATTCAAGCCATGTAGCATGAGGTGGTATGGTCTAAGGATGTCCAGTCATAGTGAAGACCAGGGGTACGTATTGTCCGTGGGTGCCTTTGTAGGAGGCGAGCTATACCTGTCATGGATGCAGTTTTTTTTTTTTTAAGCCCCTTTATTGCCTTTATTCTTTCTTTATTCATTACTTTTTTATTTCAAGGTCTGACCAGAGGACACTGCCTTGGCATGGTGACCAGAGCTGACAGTGTTACCCACGATTATTTTCACATAAATGATAAGGTTGGCTCGTGATGAGATCCCCTTTCCCTTGGCCATGCAACCAAGGGTCATTGCCCTGGCGTGGTAACCAGATAATGGCAATGTCATACTGCTAGATACCTATGAACATAATGGGTCGGCTCGTGATGAGACCTCCCATCCTCTTGGTTAGGTCTTGTTTTATTATTTTTCTTTGGGTCCCTTTTGTTTCTTATCGAGAGGCCTTTTATTGCCTTCTCGGGGATCCCTAGGCGAGGCATCTCTAGGTTTTATTTCCTATGGCTTTTATCTTTTACCAGCTACTTTTACCTCCTGGGCCTTTAGCCCCCTCTTCCCACAGGACAAAGTGTAACCCCTTAAATAGGTCATCCTAATGCCTGGACTAGGGGAAAGGGATGGATGTATGGGAGATAAGATGTAAAATGATAGTATGGTGGGAGCGGACGATGGCTCTTCAAATCCCCCTTGGTGGATAACCAAAACCTATGGGTGCAAGCTTGCTAGGGCACCATGTTAATTCCCCTAACAATTGTCAAGTGGGTTAGTGTAAGATCCAAGCAGTTGTCAGAAATGTAAGGAACCTGATGCATATATCTGAAAGTTATAATGATCAAACATGACACATACCATGATACCTGGACCAATTACCTCATGGAGAAAGAGTCTTCTCTGATGCATGTCCAAGCCGATGGTGATGGATGTTGTTGCTGCTGACAGGACAAATCTGATGAAGAAGAAGAAGGATGGGCCCTCCAGGGCCATACTCAGGTCAATCCTGCTCTCGATACTCCATGTCTAGGACCTGTGGGCCTCGAGATATGATCTCCTAGTTATCCCTAGAAAACGAGGATAATGGGCTGCAAGCTGAGTAAGGATGATGAATCACCATAGGAAAATCACACCATGTATAGATCAATGATTGGTATACTTTTATATGTAATTGCATCAAGGCCTAATGTTATGGAAGTTGTTGGATTGGTTGCAATATTTTAATCTGCACCAAAAGAATCACATGTGATGGAAGTCAAAAGAAATTTCATATACTTGAAGGGCACAATGGATTTTGGATCGTGGTATTCAAAAGGAGATAATTTTACTCCAATAACATACATTGATGCATATTGGGAAGGCAATGTTGATGACAAGAAAAGAGTAAGTCGTGGAGCATTCTTCTTGGGAAGTTGTTTAGTATCTTATTTAAGCAAGAAACAATATTCAATATCCTTATCCATGGAAAAAGTAGAGTACATTGCAGCAACATCTTGTTGCACACAAATCCTTTGGATGAAGCAAGCACTGCAAGATATTAAGGTAGAATTAAAGCAACCGATTTCTATACTATGTGACAACACCAATGCCATAAGTATTTCCAAGAACCCAGTGATGCACTCAAAGAAAAAACATATCCCAAACAAATATTATTTTTTGAGGGAACATGTGAATTATAAGACTGTGAAGTTGGAGTATATCTCTACCAAGGAACAAACTGTAGATATGTTTACCAAACCTCTCTCTAGAGATACATTTAAGTATATCTGACAGAAGATGGGAATTATTCTCATTTCTCAGTAAGAGTTCAACTGAAAGTTGTTGGGAGCCGAGTGGAACCAAAATCTCATAGGGAGAGTGCATATTATTGCACATTGCAGAAGCATAAATTGAAGAGTATTGTGATAGGGAGAATTGTAGAAAGACATAGAAGATTAAAGGGATCCTTGTCATTTTTTCCAAAGGGGGGAGAAAATGTCCAGTAAAACAAGAAACTCATAAGAGAAGCATGTTGACAAGGGGAGCGAGTATAGTCACATGGGGAGAAAGTGATGTTTTATCAGTGGTTTCCATCAATAACAAGGGGGATATTGTTGGACAGTTTGTATCATTAATTACAACACTATAGGGGGAGTTTGTTGGACTGTTTGTGGTATTGGAGACAACATTGTAGGGGGAGTTTGTTTGATTGATTATTTGGCAGTGTCATTGATGAAAAAAATTTGTGACAACAATGGTATGATCATATCATGTGATTGTGGATTATAATGTGATGGCATCTACTGACATTTAAGTGTTAGTAATTGAGGCTTTGTTTATTAAAATTTACCTCATAGGTGTTTAAAAGAATCAAGTGTTATTCAATCTCAAAATAATCATTTAACTCTTAAGGATCTTGAGAATTCATGGGACGAAGATATTTTTCACATTAATAATCTCTCTCAAAGAGAATAAATACACAATGGCCTTTGAAAAAAGTTAGAAGGTGCACACAAACTATATTAGGGTCTGAACTAGAACCCAAAGTGTCATTCCAGGTTCCCAAGTACAGTTGGATCTGACTAGAATCAAACAAGAAGATCAATAAATTGACATGAAAAGTTAAAGGAAAAAACCTCCTTGATAATTGATGGTAGAGATTCATTGATCGACTAATGGGAATAAATTAATATATATCGACGATGGTTATATCATCGAGCACAGATACGATGGATCATGTTCATCAAGGTCATTGGTGGATATTTTGTTGGGAAAAAGATAAATCGACGATGGGGATTAAATCATGCACATATATCGGTGGTGGTTTAGGGTTGAGTTCGATTGTGGAGGATTCATAATCTAATCGTTCATTCAGAAAGGAGATCAATGGTCCTTGTAAAATTGTGGGCTCCTAAGCAACACACAAGTTAACATAAAGGCACCCTCACAATTTAGACATGTGATGGAATGGAAAGATGTGTGCCAATGTATTGTTTATTATGGTTCCTTGCATCAAGATCTGAGTCAAGGATCTATCCCCCTGCAATAAATCTCATGGTCCCATGTGCTTGGTTCTATTCCCATTGGGATGATTCAAGTAATGAAGGAAAATAATCCTTGGGGGCTTATATTATGTGCGAACATTTGAATGGTGTTCTCGACGATTTGGTTGGTTGCAAGGATGAATTGGGTCCACACTCAATCCCAATTGAGTCCACATATGCTTGATTCATCCATATACATATACTTACGGTGATGAGAATGTTTGAGTGGGAAGACAAGAGAGATCTAAGATAACTTGACCGTGCTTGCAGAGATCATGGAAGAGCATTTTGTGATGGTGATGAAAGTGTTATGAACATTCTAAGGATATATTAATTGTATAGATACGATGTGTGCAGAGATACGATATTTGTTGGAGATAATGATGGTGATATAAGGAATTCTGAGAAGATGTTCTCAGGTCTGTAGAAGAAAGATGGTTCTCTCGGGACTACAAAGATATGAGAAAAATATTGTTTTGCAATAATAAAAATTTGTTCCATCTTTGAGGGACCAAAGGAAGCATTTTATGTTCAAGCAACAAGAATGAAGAAGTATACATTGTAGAATATTTGGTACAATTATGATATCCCTGTATAGAAGTGACTATATTCTAGAAATTTTCTTTTTAGATCAAGAAGCATAAAATAAATGCAGCACAACAGTTTATTGTAAATGAATGAAAAAATAAGACTGGCAGGGTGGAGAAAGGAAAGATTGAGTCAAAGCTCAATCAACAGGTTGGTGCCTGAAATATTTGAGTTGTTGCTCAAGAGGATTGGTGTCCTCATCTGTTTGTCGGTTGGTTCCTACAGAGGATTGGTGTCCTCATTTGTTTGTAGGTTGTTGCATACAAAGGATTGGTGTCCTCATCATTTTGTAGGGTGGTGCATATAGAGGATCGATGTCCTCACAACTATTGTCTATACATGAATTCACATTTATTTGTAAAATACTTTCAAAGTTTTCACATTCTAGACTCCTACTTCAATATCTATGAATATGTTGATTAATATATATGATTATGATGAGTATATTTCTAATATGATTATATGCAATTACAAATTCTAATATATTTTTCAATCATTTTAGAGAAAAAGGAACTAAAGCATATAGTACTGAGTCACCCCACCCCTCTCATTACTATTAATCATTCCAACAATTGAAATAGTAGTTCAACACTCTAGTATAACAAATATTGTTCGACCGAAAAAAACATGAGAAGAAGTAGTGAAGACAAAGAAAACGAAAGAGAAACATTCGAAATAGAAGGAAAAAGGTAGATATTGCAAAATATGAATTCAAAGATTTCCTTCCAACATTTTTTTGGTAAGTTGTATTTTCTTGCCATGTATAGGAACAAACCAACAACTTCCATCCCAATTAGTATTGAAGAGTTGACTAATTTCAATGTTGGACAAGTTTTCGATGGAAATGTTGTTATGACATATACAACAATACTTGACAAATCACAAAATTCAAATGATTTTTTGTGAGAAGATTTAATAGATGCCAAATGTGAAATGACAGTAACCTTGAATGTCTGTACTAATTTCATTGAACGACATCAAGCAAAACTTCTACCAAAGAAAACCATTCACATTACAAATTTCAAAATTGTACCTAAAACCAATTATGATCATGGTGAAGTTGAATGTATTTTACCAGTAGATCAACAGGCTAGCATAGAAAAATTATCACTTGTTTGTTAGGAATACAACTTCATACCAAACACATCAATCAAAATACTTTTAGAAACAACAAAACAATATGCGCTTGGAACATTAGGTGCAATTGTTAGTGTTGCAAAGAAATTAGGTACACAATACACCTTGTGATCCATATGGATATCAGTGACCACCCACCTATTCCACTGGCTCAAAACAAATTTTTCCACCTTAGCAGTTTTTCGACAGTTTTTTGGGTCCCAAACTTCTGGGACCGTTTTGAGGCCCTAAATGATATTATTTGGGCATTTCGGTACCAAGCAACTGTCAAGGGCACTCTCTTGGGCCAGTCGAAAATTGTTCTTCTAGGTTAGACCTTTCCAACGGTGTATCGAGTGCCCCAAACAGAGATCGTATGAAAATGGTATGCCCTCGGTAAGTTGACGTATCAACTACCCCCATTAGGGCCCGTAAACATTTTTTTTTTCATCTTCCAGGGTTAGGGTTAGGGTTTTGGCTTTTCATTATGTTAAAAAGGTCTTTGGAGCCTCATTGTAACAATCATCTTCTTGTGAATGTGAACAACCATCACATATCTTCTCAAAAATAAGCTCCCACCATTCTAGCGAGTCTTTCACTTTGTATTTTTTTAGTCTCTGTACATTTCTTTCATTAATAGAAATCATGCAATACTGTATTTCTCTATTTACGAAAATATTTATGTGTATTTCATTGTAATATCTCTGCTTTCATTTCATTCTAAAAAATAATTTGGATCAGTAGTATCAAAGCAGGTTGCTCTTGGTCATTTTTTAGTTCATGTCCCCGACAAGTTCGGAGTATAGAAAGTTGAGTATTGAGATTTTCTCTCTTGAGTACAATCGCTCTCGCATGCCCAAGAAAAACTTAATGGTGGAAGAAAATAAAAGCGTCAGAGAAAAAGATTATATTAATATGTTGCTTGAGCAATCTCTCACGTGACAGAGGGACGAAATGATGGATAATGTTTCCCACATCCTTCAACGCCTACTGATAACAACAGACACGTCTTCATCAAGTCACCACTTTGGAAGCACCTCTCCTTTCAAGGTACAAGTTAATTTTGATATTCCCGTATTTGAAGGTCAGATAGATGTGGATGCCCTAGAAAAATAGTTAAATCTTCTAGAAGTTTACTTCTCTGTTCACAATTTTTTGACAGGGAAAAGATCACCTTCTCACTCCTTAAGGCTCTCCCCCATGTCAAACATTGGTGGGAAACTTACTAGGAGAAAAGTTCCACAAAGGATTCTGGAATATATGGGGTTGATCCCACTTGAGATTTTTTTGTGGATGTGGTCAAGGAACAATATTACCCTATTGGTAACTATGAAAACCAATGCATGAGATGGACCACACTCCATCAAGAGAGGGTCCAAGCAGTGGTGGATTTCACCAACACCTTCCATACCTTACACACCAAGCTCAATATCAAATACTCTGAGCGACATTTGGTTCTGAAATATCGTGGGGCTCTACATAGATACATCCAAACTGATTTATTTTTTTTGGAAATATCATCACTGGGTTTTGCTTATAGATATGTTGTTAAAATCGAGTAGAAATTTAATCATCAGAACAAGCAAGAGTTTAGGTTTGCAAATCTACAACAAACAAAGTATGGTAAAAAAATCCCTAACAACTAGCCTTCAAAAAACCAATCCAAGCCATAGAAAAAGAAGGGTAACAAAAAGATGAAGAAGGACACTAGAAAATTGTGTGATTTCCACAAAATCCCATGGCACAACACCGATGAATGTCGCTCAAAACAGTCATTGGTGACCGAGATCAAAGAAAAAGGAGTCGAATCCTGGTTCAGAATCTGATTCAAAAAATACTTGTAGAAGACAGATCATCGACACAGACCCTACTACTATTGTCACGATCACAACAATTCAACTAGAAGAACTAGCATATCCTGAAGAGGGGGAGTGCCTTTTTCATTCACAAATGTGGGTGAAGGGGACCCCTCTGCATTTTATTGTATATAACAAAAGCCAGAAGAACCTCATCTCAGCATATGTCGTCAAACAGTTGGGATTGTCGACAACACCACACCTTACAACCATACAACATCAGGTGGCTTTGCCAAGGATGAGATATTTGTGTCAGCCAGCAGTGTTGATTGTCATGCATCATCCATCCCTTCAAGGATTAGGTATTATGTGATGTTTCCCCATTGGATTTATGTGATGTTCGTTTGGGCCAGCCATATTAGAGGAAGCGTCATGCTATTTATGAGTCTCGACCCCGTAGTGTCATTGTTACTCTAGGGAGTCATCTCTACATGATACGAGAGGTAGTTCCAACTAATATCCCACCTACACAGTGCAAGGTAGTATCTCATACTACAAAATTATGCTTCTTCACAATCTGTTCAAAAGGTGAACAAAAGAACATTGCAACCACTACAGCCTTAGTCCAAGCACCTTCTATCCAACAGAAGCACGTCGAAAAGATTGCAGCAAAGCGCAAAGATTCCTTATGCACACATTCATCTCAGGTAGACCGATTGGTTAAAAAGGTCTAACCCTTCCAACATCAAGTTCTTGACAACCTTACACAAGCCAAGTAACGCAACTTCTCCAGCAAAGCAAGCAACTCACCAAGGTTGAAGTTCAACAAACGCTTCCCCCTCTCCCCCGGAAACTCAATGCAATGGATATCATTGCTTCCTAAGGAGGGAGGATTGATCCAGATGGATATTGGTGGCCACCCACCTATTCCACTGGCTCAAAACAGAGTTTTCCACCTTGGCAATTTTTCGGGTCCCAAACTTCTAGGGTTGTTTTGAGGCCCTAAATGACATTTTTTGGGGGTTTGGGGCCCAGGTGACTACTAAAGGAAATGGCCTAGACTAGTGGAAAATTGTTCTTCTCAGTTAGACCTTTCCAACAATGTATTGAGCGCCCCAAATGAAGATCGTATGCAAAAGTTACGCCCCCGGGAAGTTGGCGTATCAATTACCCCCATCAAGGCCCGCAAACCTTTTGTCTTTTCATCTTCCAGAGTTAGGGTTATGGATTTTTCTTATGTTAAAATGGTCTTTGGAGCCTCATTGTAACAATCATCTTCTTGTGAATGTGAGTAGTCATCACATCTCTTCTCAGAGATAAGATGCCATCATTCTAGCAAGTCTTTCACTCTATATTTTTACAGTATTTGTACATTTATTTCATTAATATAAATCATGTGCTATTGTATTTCTTTGTTTCTCGCAATAGTTATGTGTATTTCATTGTAATATCTTTGCTTTCATTTCGTTCTAAAAAAAAATACGAATCACCCTGGAAATCAAACATGGAAATTTAGAAAACGATAAGGCAATGGTAAGGTTGTTTCCATCCAAACATTTAGATTATAAAAGATTTATTTTCCTTTCATCTATTTTCTATAGCAAAAAATAAAATTAATATGTCTTCCTAAAGGTGCAACTACAATTATTTCCAACATTTCGAGCAGAATTTGATTTCATTGAGGAACGACTTTCAAAGAAAGAATTTCCCATCTTGTTATTTAAAAACATTGTGAAATGAAAAAAACCAGCTTCTAATACACTACGCACATGCCAATCAACATTCATTGCACCATCAAGAGAAAATAAGCCTTTTGATGATCTAAAACTATTGCTCAAGTGGACAAACCGAAATTTGGGAACTATCTAAAAATATGTACTTTTTATTAAAAAATATTGACTAACATTTATATTGACCAATGCCAAATAGGTTCAAGGCACATTGACAATAGAAAACATATATTTCAATGTTTTCCATCCTATATGCTCAAAATGCAATTTAGGGGTAGAATTTTTTGGATCAATACAAGGAACAATGTTGCATTGTCCCAAATGTCAAGATGAAACCCTCTTCACTATTCACATTGGTTAAGGTGGAGCATAATCAACATAGAAAATATAAAAATATCATGTTCTCTTAGACATGATATCTTAAGAAACCTTTTGTCAAATTTAAGAGCATTATCATATGAAGATTACCGGAAAGAAAAAGTTGATGTTATCTACATGTTGTGTGATTTTATCTTCCATGGAAAATTTATACTCAATCAATACAATACAATAGTTGAAATAGAAATAACTACAACATAATGATATTTTCCTTGTTTAATTTTTGCAAAAAAAAACTTCAAACAAAAAAGGTATGTTTCAAAAGACTATTTTACTAATATTCTTAGCAATTTCAATTTTGCAATTGGTTCAATGTGTTTTGACATTCTTCTTTATAAATTGCAAGGATGTCAAATTTTGCATATGGATGTAGAGTCCCTAAAAAGGCTATGTTGAGCTAGATTTTACACCAAAATGCAAAGATTTTTTTAATAGAATTGTCTAGTACATAATTTTCATCAGAATTGTGTTTTGCACTTGATTAACTCCAATTGTACTACGACACTGTTTCAACTAAAAATAATAATCTCTTTCACACTTCACTCTAACAATTTGAATTATTTGATAGCATTTGTGTTGATAACTATAGTGTGTTTTAGATTTAGTTCTATGAATTTGAATTATTTGATGACATTTGTGTTCTTAATCAAAAGACAATGATTTAGTACATATTTGAATTTCAAAATATATTCTAAAAATTTGAGAATTAGCGATATTGATCTTATTTGTATTAGTCTGATGTCCTTTGTTATGTGTATGCATATTTGTTGTTTTTTTTGCATACTTGCTTTCTATTTTCTTATATATATATGTATATGTGTTCAAAACTTCTGTTTAAATAAAAATGATGGAGATTGCTTTCACTAGGTGTCTATATTATTTTTACAATTTTTTTATGTATATTTTCTAAGACAAATGTTAAGTGATTATTCTCAAATTCTTATTAATTTGTTTATAAAAATTATTTTCCATGATAATTTGTCTTTTGTCATTCTTCTTATATACATTTGTATTTGTTCTTGTAGAATGCCTATTCTCTATTTTCTTCTAGTTATATGTTGTAATTCTTGTTAAGATTACATATAAAAAGTTGCATTTAGGGTTGAACATATTGGGTGAAGCAATTTGTCATATTGCAGACTGCAGTGCTAAAGTAATTTTAACATAAAAAACTAAGGAAATTTAGGTAGAAGTGTTACCTATTTTCTTTGAATATATTAAATTCAAAGTAACAAGCTACAGATTTCGATAACTACGTTAAATACGTTGTCACGTCCATTGCATTGCCGAGTATTGGATTTAGTGTAGTTACGTACTCCTTTATAAAAGAATAAATTAAAAAAAATAACTTAAAAAGTGGACATAGATTTATTGTAAAGCGGGCCAGATCTGATTTGCATTTCGTGCAACAACAGATAACTATAAATATTATATTATCGTAATCTCAACTGTAATTTCGGGCCAGGTCCTTGTCCTTGCCCTTCGCTTTGACTTTCGGCTGCCACTTTTTCTTCTTCAACTTCCCCGGCCCAGTGCACGAAATATATATAATTTTTCATGTGTTAATAGTCAACATAAAATGTAAAGAATGATATTTTCAAGTGCCATTATTATTCATTCATTTTTTATCATTTTCAAATTATGATATTATTTAATCTTTATTTTTATGATATTTAAAAAAAACTGACCCCAAAGGAATTATTGAGTAGAAAAACCTTTTCATTATTTAATAATGATTTTTTTCAATGATTTCTTGTTCATTTAATACATTTTTCTCAAAATATTTAATAGAGAAGACAAGTTTCATGAAAAATAACTTGGTATTTCGTGTTTACCTATGCTAAATTTTATATGAAGTTTATCATAAATTAGAGTGAATTACAAGCTTCTCTTAAATTTTTTCCAAGAAAAAATTATCTCAAATTTATATAGGGTATAAATTCGTTTACAAAGTCAGCAACAAGCTGAGACCATAGCAGTACTACTCCAACACCCATGTTCAGTAGCAAACAAAGCAACACAATCTAGCACAACACGCAGGCTGTGAAACAGGTGAAACAAAAAACAAGGCAGAAAAAAACCCATTAAAAACTAGCCAAGAAGCTAAACCAGAAGTTGCACGCCCCCAATAGGACCTCGAAGTGTTTGATCAAACACCGCACGCCGCAATCAGACCTCAAAGTGTAGACCATATCACCGCACGCCCTCAAAAAGGACCTCAAAACTCTGGTCCAAACCCTCAAGAAGGAGAACAAAATGAGGCACAGGAAAATGCTTTGGGAAAAAATGGCATCGAACAAGCTCCTCAGACCCTCTCGGCCCCTAACAGCAGCTGAAAGAAAATAAACGACGCCGTCTGCAAATAGGCCCCTCACACCCACAATGGCGCTCCACGCGGGTGCCTTCACTGCTGCCAACCGATCCTCCACCCCCGCCGTTCAATACCCCCGTAGCCTCATCCTGGCCGCAAAAAGAACGCCCACTGGCCTCCAGTCGAAAACCCAACAAAGATCCGGCCGCAGCCCACAGACAGGTCCGCGTGCCCAAAGTATGGTGCTCCACCCGGTTGCCTGCAGCGCCGCCACCCAGATCCATCGCCGACGTCGACCGTAAACCGTTGAAGGCCGCTTCTCGTCCGCCCGCTCTGGAATGGGTACAGTCCGCCCATGTTTTCACCACGAAAAAAAAGAAAAAACCAGGGATGCGGCTAGCAAGACCTAGCCAGACCTAGCCGCAGAGCCCTCAAATGCGAAACCCTAAAAAAACATCATACATTATCTCATTATAACTGCCATCTCTTAAATTTAACAAAGCGTAACTTCTCAATATTATTCTTATTTAGGAATAATAACTCTAATACATATATTTGGAAATAGTTCCATTGTTTCTTTTTAATATACCATGAATCATCATATTTTTATATAGGAATAATGACTCTAATACATGTATTTGGAAATAATTTCATTGTTTCTTTTGAATATACCATGGAGTCATGCGATACAAAAATAAAAATAAATCCAATTAGGATTTTCCCTTTTTTCTTAAGCTTTGATATTAAAAATGAATGCCAAATTGGAGATATTGCAATCCAATATTAATGAAAATAATACCATGCAATATGTCAAATTGTAGTGATAAAACATCTTTTTCGAATGGAGTTGGTTGGTATTCAACATGGGTTGGGTTGTAATTGTGATAGAAGAAAATTTCAAAACAATTTAAGGTTTTCAATTTTTAATATTTTTTTTGGTTTCACTTCTGTTTTTGAGTGTTTTTTTTCTTTCAAATTGCTTAACTTTTTGGTGTGTTTTTTTTCTTTCAAATTGTTTAACTTTTTGTATAGATTCCATATCCACAATCAATTCTTAATAATTTGTTGGAAAGGTTTAAGAAATCATTCAGAAGTTTTTAGCTTATTTTTTTAAATTTAAAATACAAGAAGAGAAAAGAATCGACTAAGTTGGGATACCAACATGAACCATCCTAATACCAAGAATGGAACTACTCATATTACTAAAATATGAAGGGAGACTATTCCATGTACCTAGTATTCAAATGAGTAAACAAGATTTGATCACATTAATAATAGGATGAATTATTACAATTGAAGTAGATGACATATTTTAGTACAAATGCATTATTACATAACTATGAGGTGGAATAAAAAATAGCTCATAAACATAGATTAAGCTAGTTTACACCCAATAAAAAAACGTTGTCTTAATAAACATAACATGCACCTTTATGATAAAACAACATGCAGTGTATTACAATATCTTTGTACTATGCTCGAAGATGAACATTTCCATTACCAAAGGCGATAATATAAGAGTGATATATTTATCAACTACTCTAGTAGAATTACTCATCATAGAATCACATGAAACTCTTAAAAGCATGTTTATTAGTGTGAAATATAATTCTCATTGGTTTCTTCTCCAAGGGTTCTACGATATTCCATATTGATCTCGAGCATCCCATATTGGTCAAACACAACACTCTATCAAGACTACAATGAAATAAAATCTCAAAACAATTTAAGTTTTTCAATCTTTGATATCTTTTTTTGGTCTCCCCTTTGTTGTGAGTGTTTTTTTTTTTCTTTCAAATTGCTTAACTTTTTGGTGTGCTTTTTTTCTTTGAAATTTTCTAACTTTTCATGAAGATTCCATATGCACAATCAATTCTTAGAAATTTATTGGAAATGTTTAAGAAATTATTCAAAAGTTTTCAGCATATTTTTTTAAATTGAAAACATAAGAAGAAAAAATAATCAACTAAGTTGTGATACTAACACGAACCATCCCATTACCAAGAATGAAACTACTCCAATATTAAAAAAAATGAAAGGAAATAAATGACAATGAAAAAGAGAAAGAGTTGGGGCCACATACACACCCAAATCTTGAAATAGAGTTTTGATTACTAAAATATGGAGGGAGAATATTCCATGTACCTAGTATTCAAATGAGTAAACAAGATTTGATTACATTAATAAGAGGATGAATTATTACAATTGAAGTAGTTCACTACATTATTACATAACTATGAGGTGGAATAAAAAATAGGTCATAAACATAGATTAAGTTAGTTTACACAAAAAAAACATTGTTGTCTTAATAAACATAACATGCACCTTTATGCTAAAAAAACATGCAGTGTATTACAATATCTTTGTACTATGCTCGAAGATGAGCATTTCCATTAGCAAAGGAAATAATATAAGAGTAATATATTTATCAACTACTCTAGCAGAATTACTCATCATAGAATCACATGAAACTCTTAAAAGCATGTTTATTAGTGTGAAATATAATTCTCACCGGTTTCTTCTCCAAGGGTTTTACAATATTCCATATTCATCTCGAGTATCCCACATTGGTCAAACAGAACACTCTATCAAGACTACAATGAAATAACATATAGAAAATACCTACCATAGTGGTACTTCTGTGTCCACAATCATTAAAGACTCTTTTGAAACAAAACATCACATCGATTTGATAAAACCAAATTCTTAGCCAAAATGTCGCATTCCTCATCTGGAATCATTAGAGAGGCCATCTAAATCAAAAACAACCTTAAAAACATCAACCATGTGTTAGGATATTTAGAGAATTACGATTTAGTAAAGATCAACTTGGTCTAATACGTCTTTAAGTAAAAGTGTATTTCCTTAATATGCACTAGTATACATTTTTAGTTATGTAATTAAGTGGTCACAATATGTTCTATAAATAAAGTAATCTGATTGTTCATATTCTCCTCGATACTAACAACTAGATTGATATGTAGCTTAGCACTTGATTAGTCCATGACCTCTATTTAAAGAGTGTGGAGGGTCATTTGCTAATGATCAATTATGAGAAACTCTTATGTATAATATTTTTTGCATTAATATATTGTCTCAAGTGGTTGAGCTAGTTAGGTTTGTGGGTTGTTTCCCTCTTTGAGGTTTTAACCATGTAAAACACTGGTGTATTGATCTTTGATCTGGTTGTTTAAGTGGTTTCTTAAGGTGTTCGACCTTTGTGGAAAAGCTTTGTTTTTTCAAACATGGAATCAGTGCCCATATGAAGACCCACTCCCACTATTGATCAAGATCCTAAACTTGCATCATAGTATGCATCAAAATATTTTCGGATTCGACTATTTTTGTGCATTTTATGGCTAAGTTGTTTGCTACATTGATTCTAGAACATTGCTTTAAGTTGGAAGTAATTTTTGCTTCACACGAAAAGGTTTTTGTTTTCCATAGATATGACTTTTTTTGTCAAATCCGAATGTATATAGTTTCATCATAAGTTTTAAAAAAAAATTATGTCATGTTAACATTTCAATTTTCTCTATTTATATTTTCGGTTTGGTACCTTTTTTATTTATCTTATGCTCTTTTCCACACATTCTGTGCTATCTCAACAAATAAAAAATAGAGAGGAAAGTGTTTTATTTCCTGTGTATGCTCTTTTCTCTGCACGTTATGTGATCTCCACTACAGCCTCCTCTATTGACTGCAGAGGTTTTAGAGAAGGTTTTAATGGATGTTTCATATAACCAAAAAAATTTGGGCAGGTGGAGGTTGTAGCGGAGGCTTTATTTTCAGTGATGTTATTGTCAAAACACACCTCTGTTGTCTTGACAAACCCTCCCTGGTGCGTTAATATAATAAAATGCATCAGTGCATAAATATAATACAAACTCTCTGGTGTTTTTATAATTATTGCTCACCGGTTTCACCTTTTTTGTTATATGAAAAACATCGATGCTCTTATAATTTATACGCACTTGTTCTGCCTTGTTTGCGTATGACACACTGGTGATTTTCAGTTTTTATACACACCAATGTGTTTATGTTATAGTGAGCACTGGTGTGATTGAGTTATCTCGATTCTCGATGTGTTTAGTATAGCATGCACCCTAGTGCTTGTATCAATGTCTATTTTACCATGTGCACCAAAGGGTAGTGAAATTTCAAATATTCAAGGTGAGATGTTAGAATCATTATTTTGACCAAGCACCAGTGTGTATATTATACTAAAGGCACTGATGCATAAATTATATTTAGAGCCCTGGTGCATACAATAAACATAACACATCAATGTGTACATTATATTTAGTGCCCCAATGTATATTTTAAGCATGAGCACTGTACAATTTTGAAATGATAAATATTATTATACGTTATGTTGTTTACAGAATGATCTGTTTTCTCAATAGTTCATACTGGTTCATTATTATAATTAATATACACTAGTGTGTATGACTCCTCAAAATGCACCACTATCTAGCGAGTTCAAAAGAATACAGTGTGGGGATATGTATATATCAATGCTGTATATGTCATGTCAGGGAAAGTGTCGGCGAGGGTCCGGAAGAGATCATCTTGGCGACATCGACGGAAAATGTCGGCATATGTCGGAATATGTCGGCAAGACCTCAAAAAAATACAAAAACAATCATTTTTTTCAATTTTTTAATTTTTTTTAAACTTGTAGAGCAACAACAACATCAAATAAACACTTTTCTACATCAATATGAAAATACAACCAATAAATAAGATGCATAAGATGTCAAGTGGTCACATATCGTTACTAAACTGAAAATTCTGAAACATGTTCCTGATAGGATGATAGTAGAT
>ML790255.1:515443-561866 GCA_009831015.1 Picea engelmannii | reverse complement strand
ATGAGGTTGATGAGGGGGCTGCAGAAGTTGAGGGCCCTGTGGCTGAGGAGTGGGATTGTGGTACTGCTCGTCCCCCCTCAGAGGCACTTGTTCCACTGCCTCTATTTGCAATGGTACGTGCAAGTTCTTGTTTGCGAGCCTCGATCGCATCCCTCTTATTATCCATATCAATGAGTGATTGGTTTGAAATATGCACAATTTTCGGGGTACTTTTTGGACAAGGATCCACATCAAACCTAGGGATTTTGGCAAGGTGGTATTTCAAGCGACTAATTATGGCATAAATATTTTTGCCGCAAAGATTGCATGTCAATATTTGTCTATTGGGAAGTTGCACTGGTTCACCATACACCCACATTGGATCCAATTTCTTCGGCATTTTCTTTAGATGAAAATATTAAACCTATGGCACAAAAAAAAAACAAAATAAACACACCATAATGCAAAGGTTAAATAATTATTAATAAGAGATAGATGAATTAGAAATTTAGAATGATTGAATCTTCCATTCAAAAACAATAAGAAGAGGCACATTTCACAATGCAAACCCTAGCCTAACTCTAAAAATAAAAAAAAGAAAGTTCAAATCTTCAAACAAATGAAAAAAAAAACGTTTTTGATCATACCTGGAAATCTTGATCTCTTCGCTGGCATTAGTGGAAGCAAAATCCTTGGCTTTCTCCTCCTTGGATAGATGCACAATGGTTTTCCTCACACCTCTCTTGCTCTCTCACACTTCACAAGTGAAATAGAAAACAAAAAAAGCTACCCGCGGGCTTTAAAACCCCTCACGCATTTTAGTTTTGGCAAAAAATTGGAGCAGGACGACACTTTCCATCGACTCGCGGGTTAATGGGAAAGTGTTGCGGGTTAATGATAGTGTCGCGACACATTGAAAGTGTCGGAAATGTCGCGACATTTTAAAACGAAAATTTCGGCAGGGTTAAAATTTCGGGAAATGTCGCGACATAACCGTTATATCGCCGACATTTACAACACTAGTATATATAATCATTTCAAAATAAAAATAAAAATTATAATAATATTGTTTTATATTTTTGTATATATTTTTTATATAATGATTTCATCCTGGAGTTCATCCGTGCTCCATATAGTTCTAGAAGTATGGAACCGAGATGATCGGTGGTTAGGTGCAATCACCGTGCCAAGTGCTATGTTAACTCACAGTTTTGCTACTTTAGGTCTTCCAGAGGAAATGCAACGATCCAGAATGTTAGTACCTGCGCTACAATCTCATTGGTCAATGATGCATGTACGTATGATATTGTTCAACTATGCAACCCTTTTATGTGGATCCTTAGCATCAATATCTCTTCTAGTGATTATGTCCAGAGTAAATAGACAGGTTCTTTTTGGTGCGATGGACAATTTCTTTTCCCGATCCATTCTTCTCAATGAAAAATTTTATTCACATTAATGCATTATCCAACAAATTATACCTCTATTATTTGTAACAATGTAAATCATCCACATATTAATTATTCAACAATGCAAAATTTTACAACATTCAACAATGCAATAAAATAAGAAACCTATTTTATTATATATGAATAAGAGACCCATTGTTATACAAAAAGGGACAAGGTAAAGGTCCATAATAATCAAATTGCAACCAATATGTAATTGTTACACTTATCGATAACATGTCCTCATGCAATTGGGACAATACGTCAAGTACATTAAACAAAATCCCCGAATTTCTGAGGAAAATATTCCAAAACATACAATTTGTAGTAACATTCAATTGTATTGATCTCCATTCATCAGTTGAGTTGTTGCCATTGCTCGAGTTGCATGCATGTCTCATTTCTTCATAATTTGTAGGTGATATTGTACTTTCATTTTTTAACCTAACATTTTCTTGATCGAATTGTTTTTTATGTTCCACCCCTTCATCTTCCATATACAAACATAAAAATAAATTGTAATAAGTATATCTACATTTATATATAGTAGAATATACATGATTGCGTAAATCAAAAAACATACTTTAGCACCAAGTTTTTCATAAACAATACAAATTCTTTTGAAGCCATGCTTCATGCATTCTCTCAAAATTTCCTCTCTTCGCTACATTCCATACTTTGTTTCCTACATGTTTAATACGACATGACAAAGCATAGTTGATATAATCAACATAAGTTTTCTTGTTGTTTGATTAATTATAAAACAAGGGAAGTTGAACAACATAGATACTTACAAATTGTTCAATTAAACTTCCATACTTCAACATATACTCACAACCCATACGTAACCCAATGTTTATCAATTCATGGGTTGGTTCCTCTTTGTATGTTAGCACCTTTAGAAGACATCCATGGACAAGTCTAAATTAATGATTTAAATATAAAAATCACAACAAACATGAAATCTTGAAAAAGGATGAAAAGTAAATAATCACAAAGTTTGCAATCAACACTTTTATTCATTATCATCATGTCTTATGTGTTGAATGGGTTCTATTTTTTTCTTTTCTGCAACAAAACAATTGAAAATTAGTGTTTCACGCGATAATTAGATTTGATGTGCATAAAAAAAAAAAAAAAAAAATTATTACATACCTCTAACGCACATTGTAGTTGGGATGGCTCCTCTTGCGACGCAATTATGTTAATATATTTTACCATCTTCTTCTAAATGTTTTTGGAGATTCCCTCTGGAATGTCTCAGTTTTCCCCTTGTTTATCCCTTGGAATTCTCAAAATCTCCCCTGTTGTATCATTTTCGTCACTTGAATGAGAAAAAGAGGGACACTTGCAAGTCTAGTTGGGTCAGCTAAACAGGACAGAAGTTAGTGTACGAGTCAAATAACTCAATCACATGAAATAAACAAACAACTAAGCTAATAACAACTAAAGAAACAAAACTTCAATGCATAAGGAAATTAGAACCAAAATCAACCAAAATATTGACCAATATTCATGCCACCAATGGATAGATTGTATTAGTGGGAAAACACCAAAGAGAAAGAGAGACTTATGGGTCCCCTTGTCCTCCAAGGGAGGGCTCTTGAATCCCCTATGTGAGATATCTTCTTAAAAATAGAAAACTAAAAAGGAAATGTTGAAGAAATCCAAAGCTCATTCCCTCAAGAGGTGAGGAGAATGGATCAATCAAATGATGCTAGTATGCTCCAAAAAGGAAAGAGGTTACTTGTAGGAGAATAGAGGAAACATAACAATACAAATAGATTCTTGAAAATATAGTGCACCCATGGCCTCTTTTTATAGAAAATATTTGAGGCATTATCCAATCGGTCTTTAGTGTGAACAAGGGGGCCTTTAGGGCACCCTTAGGTCTTTGACGAGCCCCCCACTCGAATTCAGTTCTGATTTAAAGGTCAAATAGACTTGGGAGCTGAAACAGAAGTGGGTGGGAGGTCGACAACAATCATAAATGCATCGTTCTTAGTTGTACGCATCTTTTTGCGTACACAGTCGTGCATCAGGCACATATGCGCTTTTCTGGCATTTTTGACTGGCGCACGTGCACATGCTTCCTTTGTATTCTAAGCACATGTTGATTTTATAACCAATTTGTATAGTTTGCACCCTTTGGAAATGCATTTTTTGGACCATGAATGAAATAATAGGTGTTTGGATATGCTGGATTCTTGTAACCATTTGCGGATGAAATTTTAGTGATAACAGATTCCCCCTGATGTGTGAGGTTAGGAGCATACGTATAGCCGAAATACATCAATGTTTCTTCTACTGAGAGTACCATTGTAAGAAAGAGTGTTCATAGTAATTGCAAGAGAGACCCATTGGAGGGAGAGGGGAACCTGTGGGACCCAAACCTTTCATGAGGTGTGAAAAAATAAAAACTATATACAAGCGAGGCAGGCATGCCCCATGCTCGTGTCATGTAACTCAAATGTGTGAGACAGTAAATGAAGCTGAATGATGATGTAGATAACTACAACGCCCTCCGGGGCGGTTTGATAATGGAAAATGACAATTCTGATGGTGAACATACTTTAAAAAGAGGTGATGACACTTGTAAGGAGTGTCGATGGCTCGCGGGCATTGATGGCCCAACGAATTTCAAAGGTCTTTGGCTAGTATTAAACAACTGCAATAGTCGCAAAGTAAGACCCACCATAACATGAGAGTGTGTTGAAGTCAAATGTTGTGGGGGTCAATGACAACAGAGAGTAAGGATGTTTCTCCCTGTGTCGTCCAAGACGCCTCATTGTAAGGGTAATGAGAGTAAAGATATTGTCACCCTTCTGGAAACTGTGTTGATGTCGAAAGAAAGGGAGACACGACTCTAAGAAGTAAAGGGCTTCTAAAAATCCACGGGATGAGATCAGGAACCAATGAGGAACATGCACGAAGTCAAAATGTGGTGAGACTCAAGACTGCCCTTGGTTGGGGATATGGGTGAAGTATGAGTGGCAGCAACCGTGAAACTGGATCTAGCGTCAGGGGGACAACTAGACGTGGGTTTAAATTGTGCTAGAGGCATGACAAAGTGGACAAAATCAAAGATTGGTGGTACCTGGACTGTGGGATACTCGGGGTTTATGGATGATGTCAATAAGGGTAAAATGTAAAGGAATTCCCCAACCAAGGGCGACAGGGGTTGATTTGTCAGGAAAGGAAGGTCACTAAAGGTGACAACAAGAAATTATGTAAATGTAGGAATCAAAATGACTTTGTACAATTACCGAATGAATAAAGAATAAGTTGGGATAAGTGTGCATAAACATAAACAGGTGCCCCAGTGTAAGATGGCTTGGCCTGTGAGGGCGCAAGTTGTGGGGAGAACTGGTGGAGGGTGGGGACCCCATAGGTGGGTTTTTGTATGAGGTAAATAAATGGAGGGAAATCTGTAGATGGGAAAACTGACAGTGGATGAAATGGGGGGTTAATGATACTGTGAAGGCGTAGTCAAATGAGAACCGTGAGGAGATATCCTGGGAGTCCATTGGGAAATCTAACATAACGAGGAGAAGGAGTATGTGGTTGATTCTCGAACATGCATATGACTATCAGGACCCCCATCCCTAAGGGGTTAAAGCAACATGAGTGTCAAAGTGCCAAAGGGGACTATGAATGGGACAACTCATGTGGGGGAGAATGCTATCGGGTGACAGTACTTGAAATGTAGCAGAGGTGATAGTACTGCAGAGCCGGATGTGAGGATCCTACAGGAAAATGTCGGAGGGTGTGACTGGGAGATGCAATTGATATTCAGAGGGAATGATTACATGCCAGTGTCTAGCATTTACCTGAAGGGTCTACATTGATTTGTGGTGACCGAGTACATGCGCACATAAAAAACCAAATACCCGATGTGAACAATACCTGAAGATAAAGAACATATAACAATTATTTGATAATTTTGAACATGAGCATGCGTACCTGGGCATGATGTGAGCAAAATGCTCCCCCAGGGCCTAGGATGGATGGTGACCTAGGGAATGTGACTGTGTCAGTGGTGGGATCCTGATCTCGTGGCTGAAGACGAATCAAAAAATGGATGCTCTGAGCTCCTATAATTGATCATGGAAGTTTGACAAAATGGACTATATATAGCTGTAGGGCCCATAATGCCACCTCATTTGTACCTGCTGCCATAGTGAGTTGACGAGAGGTTTTATAGGATATTTGGAGATTTTGGGAGTTCGATCTAGCTGATCCAGGATTTGCGAGAGCTAGGTTAGTAGTCTCATCCTCATGCATAGTAGTTAGGATTTCTTTTCTAGTCAGGGTCGTACGGATGGCTGTACCGGGAGATTTTGTGAGGGTGGCCCCCTAGTGCGCAGGCGATCGAAGGATTCCCATGCTTGGGTGCACAACTGTAATAAAGACAGTTGCGTATGGGGGTTTATGAATGTGGATAACAGGTGCCCATTGGATGCATGCTTGTTCAAAGTACAGCTGCGCACTTGTGCGCAACTGTTTCTCTTACAACTCTGCACTTGTGCGGATCTGTGGAGGGAACATGTGCACATGGATGCACATTTGTTTCTTCGACAGTTGTGCATTGATGCACAACTATGAAAAGAACAGGCGCGCATATGTGCATGCATGTGAGGGTGACAACTGCTCACATGAGGCAAAGCTGGGGGGGTAAAAACTTGTGTTTTTTGAGATTTTTTGTTTTGATGGATTATGATGTCTGATTAAGTATTGTTTATGTGGATGCAAGTGATTAGTTCAAGATGCCAGTCCACTAGAGGGAGAGGGATTGGGTGCGCCTCAGGGAGGCGATGAGGGATAATGAGCCGAGTGTGCGGGGACCTTTGGCAGCCTGTGGGTTGCTAAAGTTCTTTGACTGCTCACTGTTGTGGGCACGAGAGTACTTGTTGTAGTTTTTGATATCTATGTGGAGCACGGATCTGCAGTGCTTCATTGTGCGGGGGGAGAAACTTACATTTTCTGCAATGAAGGATGTGTATTTCTTGACTGAGCTCCCTTTTTGGGGAAGCGCGCTACCTGCTGATCCCGTGTTTTCGGGGGATGCACACTTGGCCGACCTAGCATGGACGTATTATTCCATGGAGGAATTTATGTCAGGCTCGGTGGTGTAGATTGGGGTGAAGGATGCCCTTGTGCACCGTTGCATTGCAACGATGATCGAGAGGATCTACAGATCCTTAGCTACTCATCAGATCAGTGGTGGTCAGCTGAGGATTATGAAGACAACATTGGGTGGAGAGCATTTTTCCTGGGGCTTTATGCTACACACCAAGATGATGGGGCAACTCAACCAGTGTCGGGCTACTGACTCAGGGGATTTTGCCTTTGGGTCGATATTGGTGGCTTGGTTCTTGAAGAGGGTGCCTATGTTGCACCCTAGAGTTTTTTTGGATGCGCCTAGGGCACGAGAGCCACGATTGATGCGGTGGGAATCGATCTTGGTACGACATGGGGGTGGGGAGGGTGGCCATTATTTTACGACCGAGATAGCACGTGTGTGGCATCATATGCCACAGATCATCCTACAATACCCATATGGTAGGATGGACTACCATCGAGATCTAGAGATGGTCTTACCTCTTGAAGAAGTTTGGGACCAAAGAGTTATGTTGATGTATTTGATGTTTTGTATTTTTGATAGTATAGAATATGTTTTATGTATGGATGGATGTTGATGCTATCATTTGTTTGTTGTCTGTGCATATGTGGGGATGCACGAACGAGAGGTAGAGTTGGTCAGAGTGTTGGCTCATCAGGGGCCCGTGAGACCACTGCGGGGAGAGTCACAAGCAAGAGAGAGACGAGGTTGGTGCGAGGCTAGATGATGATGAGAGAGCTGGTAGGAGATGCAGATATGATAACCTCGGTGTAGGGCCTTCACATGCTTCTTCCACAGAGGCCGACAAAGTGTTAAAGGACTTTCGTCGCCAATTGGATGTAGTGCTACAGGGAGTGCCTGAGGGTGTGTGGACTCAGATCCAAGATGAGGGAGTATTGGAGCAGTGCGTGGGCCTTCCGGTGGAGCTGCAAACCCTGATCCATAGGGAAGCTATAGTGGGCGTATCTATTAATGGGTGACTGCCCCTAGGACCTGGAGGACCCCCAGCTGGTGGGGCTCCTCCTCTTGATAGAGGACCTGGTGGTGGTGCTCTAGAGGAACCATGCGTGTGATTTGATGTATATTTTTTGTATTTATATAGTCCTGCGGGCCCATTTTGTATACGGTGGGGTGACACATATTGTGGGCCTATAGGGTTTGGGGATTTATCCTACCTATGGGCAATGTACATGTTGTACTATTTTTTGTAAACATTTGATGGCACACTGATCAATATATATATATATATATATATATATATATATATATATATATATATATATATATATATATATATATATATATATATATATATATATATATATATATATATATATATATATATGGATATACATTTTTGGGACCTTTGTGGTGTTCACATGTGATGATGTTTTGTGGTGCTTTTTTACGATGTCTAATCTATATGTTGTGACAGACTTTTCATGATTTATGTATGTGTAATGGTGTCTTGATGTGATAAATTCCAATCTAACATTAGGTTATCCATATTATCTACTATTTGATTGAATTGTTGTGGAATATGTGTAAATGTAATTGAATCAAAATGTCAAAATAATATTCTAACTTGTAGGTATTTGCGGAAGAGGCAGGGATCGTAGACATGGTACACGTTGTTGAGCTACAGGATGACAAGCTGGGAATCTAATAAGACGCTAAGGTGATGAATATGGTGATGGTTGGCCTCGGCGAGGAGGCAAAGGATGGCTGTGTATTCGTCTTGATTATTGGTTTTTGAGCCCAAACATATGCCGCTGGAGTGGAGCAGTTCATGTGAGGGGGTATAAAGGGCCCAAGCAACCGAAACGAGATTATGTGTCCACCGGTTAGCTCCGTCAGTGTAACCAATGTGATAGGCCGATGGTGAAAACATATGTCAATAACATGAATGGTATATCAGACATAAGGCATGAACAGAGTAAAAGAAGACTAAAAACTCTACAAATGTGTACAAAAAATTAAAAACCTAGTGTAGAATGACTATGCTTAGGCGTAAAACATTTTTAAGTACAACCCGTTGATGGGTTCTTTGAGAGGATAGCCTTTGGGGGAGGCTAAGATGTAGGCGACTTTAGTGAGGCAGTGTTGGATGATGTAGGGTCCTTGCCATAATGACTCGAATTTTCCATGGTCGAGGGTATCGTGAGCGATGTCGTAGGCAAGGACGAGATCTCCTTCGTTAAATGAATGAAGGTTGACATGGCGGTCAAAGGTGGCCTTCGACCATTTTTTGGCTACCTCATTGTTCTGTAAGGAAGATTGACGGTCTTCATATAGCGACTCTAAGTTCAACAAGAGTTGCTCCACTGGAGCAGCATCAGGTAAAATATCGATGGCGATGCGTAAAGTGGGAGTTTCGCACTCGATGGGGAGAGTGGCTTCAACCTCATGGACGAGATGGAATGGTGTAAAAACAGTGGCAGTTTTAACTACCGTGCGATAAGCCCATAGCACTGAAAAAAACATATGATGTCAATTGGTCTTATGTTTGTTGACAATACGCTGCAACATGGTTTAGAGGACCTTTTTGACCGCCTCTACCTATCCATTGGACTGAGGGTAGTAGTGTGAGGGAAACTCATGAGAGAAGCCTAACTTTGAGGAAATTTCGATGAAGAGCTCGTTCGCAAAGTGTTTTCCATGATCAGAGACTAGTTGTAGGGGTACTCCGAAGTGGGAAATGACGTGGTTAAAGAAAAAATGCATTGCGGTGTTAGCGGTGTTGTTGAAAGTAGGCATGGCTTCGACCCACTTGGTGAAGTAATCGACTGCCATGAAAAATTACTTGTGTCCGTTGCTGGATGGAGGGTTCCAAGTCATGAAGTCAATGTCCCATTTTCAAAAGGGGTCGGCCGTGATGACTAGGTGTAGAAGAGAGGGTGTTGCTCATGCTTTGTTGGCATAAAGATGGAATTTGTCACATCATTTCACAACGTGGATGCAATGGTGAAACAATGTGGGACATAAGTAGCCCGCTCGAATTATTTTCTGGGTGGTGGACATTCTCGAGAGGTGACCACCGCAAGCGCCACTGTGGCAATCATCCATAACTCCGTCGGCTTCGTTGATGGTAAAACATCGACGGATTATGGTGTCGACCCCTCTTTGATATAATATGTCACAGATAAGGAGATATCAAGGGGCCTGATGGAGAATACATCGACGATCGTCTCGAGAGAGATGGGTTCCAAAGTTCTATGTGTGAAGGTAGATGAGGAGGTTGTCGTACCAGGGGTCATCCGAGGGGATGTAGAATAGGTGTTCATCGGGGAAGTCTGTATTGATGGGTGAACTAGTGGTATATGAGGGAAATGTCATAATAAGTTCGACGAGGATGAACGCTTTCTTGATCTTGGGAGTTGAAAACTCTAGGTCATACTCCTGAAGGATAATGATCCATCAGGAAAATTTACCATTGATTTGTCAGTGACTAAGCAAGTACTGCATGGGGTTGGAATCTGCCACCAAGGATGATTTTAGGGGCTAAATTTTGCTCATGGTCTAATTTTCCATGGTTTTTCCAAAAATGAGATTCGCTATTTTAAAAATGATTTGCCCAAATTCTATAGGATAAAATTATTTGACCTTAAAAATCGCCAAGATTTTATAAAAACTATATAAAATCCTTAGAAATTTGAATATTTTTACAAAAATATCGCCAATTATTTATAGTTGGCATATGAAGGATTAGTAAGATTCGCCAAGGTCTCTACATTTTAAAATAAATTTCCATCCTTAAAATCATCCCTGTCTGCCACTACTTTGGTAGTGTGAAGAAAGATATAATGGCACAATTTCTGGACTACGAGGACAAATACAAAGGAGGGTTTCTCTTTGTGATTGTACTTTAGGGGTGGCCCTGAAAGGCTTTTACTGATGTAGTAAATTACATGCTCACGACCATCATCCCCTAGATGGATGAGGACTCCTACTACTGAGACAATGGAGGCTGATAAGTAGAGAGTGTAGTCACAATCATAGTCGGGTGGACTAATCAAAGGGGCATTGGAGAGTGCCACTTTTAGATCATCAAAAGAAGTTTGGGCATGTTCATCCCATCGAAATGGGATATCGTGACGCAACAAGAGAAGGAAACTGTGTGTGTGAGTGGCGTAATCAAGGACAAAGCGTCGCAAAAATTTGGCTTTGCCTTGTAGGTTCTGTAGTTGGCATAAATTTTGAGGTGGTGGAATTTCTATGATGGATTGGACCTTGAGGGGGTCTATTGTGATGCTGCATTGAGAAACGATGAACCCAAGGAGGCGTCCAACGGTGATGTAGAATACACACTTGAGGGGGTTCAAGCAGATATTGTACTGACGACACCATTGAAAGACAACTCGCAAGTCATCTAGATGTTGAATGTGTTTCTTGGATTGAGCGGTGAGGTCATCCAAGTAGGTGAGGATGATGTGAGCGACATCATGAAAGATGTAAGTCATATCCCATTGGAATGCCACACCTATGTTCTTGAGTCCAAAAGGCATGACACAATAGGAAAAAGTACCCCAAGGGGTAGTGGATGTGGTTTTGTACTGGTCTGCTGGATGAATCTGAATTTGATTATAGCTAGAGAACCCGTCCATGAAGGACAAGGCCTCGTGGCCGGCACAATCATCGATAATTTGGTCAATGAAAGGCATTGGGATGTTTTCTTTGGGACAAGCATGATTGAGATCATGAAATTCAGTGCAGACGCAAATAGTGCCTTGTTTTTTATTGACAGGGACAGGGTTGGAGACCCATGATGTATATGCGATGGGGTATATGAACCCTACAATGCATAATTTGTCAATTCCAGCTTTGTTGGCCGCTGCTTTGGATGGGTGTAGTGGGCATTTCTTTTGACGTACATGTGTAATATCAGGCCATGTGTCTATACGATGCTTGACAATAGAAGGATCAAGGCTAGGAATATTTGTGTATGACCAAGCAAAAATGTCTCGGTATTCCTAGAAAAGAGCTTTGTAAGCTGAAATTTATTCAGGGGAGCATGTGGCACCAATGGAAATTTCTTCTACAATTCCAGGTTTGGTGGAAATATCAATTTTGACAGTGCGGGAAATGTTGGCCATGTTGCCTTCTTCAAAAGCGTCGGGGGCAGGGATAGGGTTGTTGAACCAGTCTATATTCTCGTATGGGATAAACTATTTAGTTTCAATTGTGTATATGGAGTCTTGGCTAGGAGGCACAAAGGCTTCCTACGAGAGAAAGAGTGCTCTATGATGGAGTGAATTCCATGGGAAATTGGGGGTAGTTAATTCCTCGAGGATGTCTTCATCGCAGTGGAACTGATGAGAATATAGGGGATTTAGGGGAGTAAAATTGGTGACTGCCACCATGTGATGGTCTTCTGGTGGTGAGGATGTAGAGGGGGTGACTCAAGGGGGTTGCGATGGTTCGCTCGACATGAACCAAATATCAAGATATTGTGGGTTAAAAATTTTGGTCGGGCGTAAGATTTCTGTGGGGAAATGAATAAGAGAATTGGGAGGATTTGGGGGCAAATCCTCATATAGGCTATCCATGAACCATGGAGGAGTGGGAAGTGCCTTAGGCTCAGGAGAGATAATATGGACCATATCTGGAGATGGATTAGGGGTAATAATTGGTGTCACTGGAAGTGAGGTGGGTGTAGGATTTTGAATAAGGGTCATTTGTCAATGCCTATATTCAATGATCGTATGACACTGGTATGTGAAATGATCAAGGGATTCACAAAGAGAGCAAGGAAATATCATCCGTTCATTGAATGAGGTCGTGACATAATGGATGCCAGTGACATGGATACTTGATGACATGGATGGATAGGGTTCTTGCTGAAATCTATGGAGAGCCACCATTAGCGTATGTCGAAGCTGAGGTAGCGCAGGGCAATGGTGGGTGTAATGGGCATACTTGGAATAGATGGCACATGCAAATTTAGTTTGCAACCCTTTTCTACCTGTAGTAGGGGATGTGGTGGAAGTATTAGGTGTGTTGGATGAAGCAACGAGTGGTGTGGTTTCTTGAGGGAGTTGGATTAAATTGTGTAGCTCGGGGAGAAAGGGACATCTATTGGTGGGGTGTCCTTCTTTCTCGCATAGTGTGCAAGGAGGTTGAACTCAGGGGGGGGAGTGGAGCGATGGGCTCTTTATTCTTCCTTCTACCCCCAGTTGTAGTGGTGGTGCTGGCTAGTGGGGGGGGGGTGTGTGGAGCCATCGAAGTTAGGATTGGGATCTGCATTGGGGTTCCCTCGGTTTGGGGAGGGAGGGATGGTTGAGGGACCATCTCAGGTGGGTGAAAATACCAAACTAGAATAGCAAGCAACATGTTAGGAAGGTTAAGCATTGTGGCTACCTGGAAAGATTGTACGCCCGGTGGGGGGTAGAAGGGGATTTGGGTAATGGCTTGGGGGACTATCTTCCAAACCGAAATGTGACCCTGGGGGAGAGTGACATCGGGAATAAGTGGTGTTGGAAAGTTCTCAGAGGAGTCCTTAGGTGGGAGTTATGCGACTAGTGGGATGTCAGTGAGTGAAGAAGCCTTGGTGGGAGTAATGGGATTTCCAGTTTTAGTTCCATTGGAAGAGGTGACACATACTTGAGCTGAGGGGTGTATGAGCAGGGGTGCTCTGTGGTATGTCCCCAATAGTGACGGATCTTTGAAAATTCTGGGGGCCATCTTGATGAGTGGGTAGGCATCAGAATTAGTGTGGACAAAAGGTAGGATGTTATCGATGTTGGAGGAAGGGTTGGGCTCGTAATGTGAAACTTGATTGATGGTGATGATATTCCCGTTGTGGGGGAACATCATCGTTTGAAACACAAAAGAGTATATTTCCTTCATAGAGTACATGTATCTACATCTGAACAAGATATTGTAATCGAGTGGGGGATGCAGAAATTTTGAAAGAGCCTTTCAGGAGAGGACACTCCTCCATCATAGGCTCGCAAAGTGATGGTGGATGGTATTATCTCAGGGGAGTCGAGTTTCTTCCATACAGTTTTGGATATGATGCCTGTGGATGCACCTTCATCAATGATACATCAATGAACTGTGATGTTCCAAATTTTGATTGGGATCTGGAAAGCTACCAAAATGGGGAGATGAGGTTCTACACTATCGATATCAAATCTGATGATTATGGTATCAGTAGGGTCGACTGCCTCCAGGGCGGAAAACAATGATTTTCATTGAGTGGGACAAGTTTGGAAGACCTCCAAGACAGACATGGCTGCAGGAGATTGCACCAAGTCATCGACCAAACTATAATTGTGTGCCGCCCTAGCTTGAGGATTGTTGGCATTCTGTCATAATCAGATGCGAGGAATATGAAGGGGTGGTTCAGTGTTAGGGTGTAGAATCATCAAAGGTGGTCTGGTTGTAGCTGGAACTGTTGACGAAGTGGTGGGAGTAGATTCAGGGGGTGCGCTATATTGATGATTGCGCATTTGTAGAAGGATCTCTTCCTCGCTAGTGAGGAGGATGTTGCGATCCATGGGAGTCCCAGAGTTTTGGTACTGTCCCATATGTGGTGGGGAAAGGTGCATCTCCTATTGGGTATTCATCACACCTTGGCATGGAATAGGGTTTTGCAACACCGCCAGGGGTGGTTGTTGCACATACTATTGTGGGGCATGTTGAGGGGCAGGTGGTGCTGGGGAACGTGGTTCGTTCACAGATTCTTTCATCCATTTAAAGTCGGCAATTTGGGGGCAATGGTGAGTATAAAGGCGATGCTCACTGCAAAGAGCATAAGGGAAGTTAGTCCAAAGGTTATTGGTGTTGTTCCGCCCTTGGAGTTTGTTGGTATTTCCCCCTTGGGGGTTCGGGTTTCCCTGATTCTGGTTGCCCCTAGCAGATGGGTTTTATTGGGGGTTGTTTCCCCCTGGTCCTGGATTATTATTGTTTCATTTTTTTCCTTTCTTTTTGGCATTATTCGACTGATGGGACGGATTTTTCATATTCAGTTGTTCAAAATTTTGAAATTGTTGAATGGGAGAGAGTTGAAAAAAATTAACCCCACAGTGTGGTTTTCCTTGTGGTGGAGCCATGGGCTATGGAGGACCAAGAAATGGAAAGTACGACTTATTTTTTGGCAATGATCCGTATGGTATATAGGAAGGCGTAGCGCTTTCACTGGTGCTCAGGGTGTAAGTTGAAGTAGAGGGGATACCAAAGCTTGGTTGCACCATCGGGCTCATCATGGGTGTCAGCGTGGGTCCACTCATGGGTGGAGGGGGTACAACAAGGTATGGTTGTTGGTAAGGGGGAGGAGGGTAATAAGGGGGTCCTCCATATAACGATGGATGTTGGGGTATATCGTACATAGGTGGTGGTTAGATGTACAGATTGTGGTGTGTTGTGGTACCAATCAATCCATCTGTTGAGTGAGACATCCCAAGTTTGTCTTGGCCGATTGGTACGGGTCTCAGGGTGTCAGGTAGTACTGTATATAAGTATCCCAACTGTGAGTAAATGAGGTTATACTACTGAGCCTTGTTGATGGCCTCCTCTTCATATTGGGGGAAGGTGGAGGCCACATCTTTGGCAAGGAGAGGAATGAGTGATCTGAGAAACCAATCGAGGCATTGTTGCTTGGTGGTTTCTGATTTGTATAAACCACGTCGTCGACTCCATTTATGAATGTGGTCAAAGAAATGTGTGGCTGAGGTTTGTTTAAATTCGGAGAGAATTTCTAGACCATTGTCATGGCGAATTGGTAGTTGAAAGAAGGTAAAAAATGTTTTGGCCAATGATTCAAAAGTCACATGGGACTCTGTTTTTTCGTCTACATACCACTTAGCTGATGGGCCTCTGAGTGTGCACTGAAATAACCTTAATCAGACTAAGTCATCCATGATGTTGTTTGAAGAGCACCATAGGTGGAAGGTCATAACATGGTTGGCATGATCTTCTCCCGCCTTTCCTTCAAACTCGGGAATGTCCGAAGGTAGTTTGGTAGGCATTACAGGCCATGTGGGGTCATGTAATATAGGATCGTTGGTAAGCTTACTTAGATCTGGTATGTTGATGGAGTCAAAGTATGGCATCTGGAGTGGTGGCGTAGGATTAGTTCCAACCATGGTGTGAGTGTTTTATGTACTTGACCCATGAGGGGGTTAGGTGGGGTTGTACTCCCCCCTTGGGAAGAATTTTCCCCCCTGCTTCCTTGCAAAGGAGAGCTAGTGGACGATTGGCCTTGGGAATTGGACCCAAGTAAAGTGGAACCAAGAAAATATGATCCCAAGACAGTAGCACTCACGGGGGTGTGAAAGGGTTGATCTGGTGAGTTAGCAAGACTAGGAACTCCCCCTAGAATAGGAGGGAGATTTAGCAAGCATATGGAACAACAAGGATTCTGTGGGTCCCCTATGATGTCCAAATAGCAAAGTGGATATGTGCAAATGGTGATGAGAGAAATAAATGAACAAGAGGCTTTGTATAACTTGGACCTTCACAATCGCATGTAATCATAAGAGCATCATACATAACTCAATTTGAAAAGAAGCATACATGTGGGTAGGTGGATTTTGTCCGCATGGGAGAACAAAGACAACAAATGCTCGTGTCCTAAAAATATGTAACATCCTTCCTCTCAAATAGCATTGGACCTTCCAATAACACTCAACAGTGGGGTCTGAATCCACCGAAAGAGGAGATAGTGAAGGATGAAATAATCAGTTATAATGAGGGGTAGAGGGTGCATATCCTGAAAGAGTTGGCGATATTTCCCAATATCCGCACAAAATCCGATCAAGGTGCAATTGCAGCCCACAATTGCCACCTGGGTATATGTCCTAAAATTTGGTCACTAGGTACCTCGGTTAAAGTGTGGCATTTAGATTTTTGGCCTCAGAAATGGGTCACTGGTTGGATCCCGTCCAAGAGGTGGGTGCCTAAAGGGGGGACGCACAAAACAACTGGACCTCAGGCTTCGACCCTTCATGGGTATCTCCCTGCCTTGGAGGATTTTAAAGTTCCCTATTTGTCAACTTCTAATGTTTGAAGATGTGAGAACCAGATAATAGGGAGTTATTTGGATGCTTATCCCCGAGATCCTACCTAAACTAAAAAAAATATTTTGGCACCTCCTGTGGAGGAAATCTTAGTGAGATTTTAGAAAAATTTTAGATGGGGTTGTTTGAGATATTGGGGGTGTGAACCAATCTCGTTTGAATTAAGTGGGAGTGGGTAATTTCTTCAAGAAAAAGTGGGGCGTTTCAGAATCCATTTGGAGGAAACTTACTGCAACCTCCACAATTCGATATGAAACTATGTGAGTGAGTAGTGAATTTGTGTGTGGGCAAGTGATAAAATGTGCCAAATTTTTAATAAGTTAGGTGTCACCTTGTAGCATGTGGACTTCATGTGGTCCTTTACAAGTCTTGATTACCTATCTTACTAGATTCCATTAGTACAACCTTGAAGTATTTTAAAGTCCCTAAAGAACTAGCATGCGGACATGTGGGTCCTTATCAATCCTTTAAACTCCCTAATGTGATTTAATATAAGAAAGCTTCAAAAGACTATCCTAGATTGCAAGCATGTGGGCATGTATGGGCCTATTACAATAATATTTAAACTCCCCTAGTGATGTAAACTAAGAAAGTAGCTTAAAAAACTATCTAACTTTGCAACATATGGGCATGTATGGGCCCTTACAATTTTAAGATTTTTTGAAAAGAAACTAAGAGGGGGCCCTAGGGGGTCTTTTTCCTCTCCTAAACATTTTGTCTTTAAGGGATATGAAATCTTCCCTCAATCATTTTTTCTGGTTCTCAAGATCGCTCTATGGTGCGAGAGAAGAGCATACTCAATGATTGAAGTTTGATTTCTGGTCCCAATGCAAGTGTTTATATATATGATAGTGAATTATTCCAACTTAACTTTTACAATCAAAACAAGCCATCCATCTGGAAAAATGAAAGAAAAAGAGGATAAATATGGTTCTTAACCCCCTACGTGCCTATATTTTGACTAAACCTTCATGTTGAGAGGGAATCTAAGTGTAGTACATACTACAAATTGCATAGAATCAATATTTAGAAGGTTAGGGGCCTTCAAAAAATCACAAAAAACACTTACAATGCTGGATTTCTGGACAGATGCACGTGTCACAGAGTAGACAGAGGCGCATGTGGCATCAATGCACAAATAAATAATGACCTTTTGGCACACTGTGAACATAATGCGTTGAGAAACACAATGTTGTTGGCGCACATGCTCGGAAGATGTGCCTGTGGGCTAGAAAAACCACACACGTTCTGATACGCGGTCGAGAAGAAAATTTTGAGTGAAATTCTCTAATTCCAGCTCCAAATTTGGCTTTTTTCAGTTAGGCTTGGGCCAGGTATGATCCCTGCAAGGTAAATAAGTCAAAAATAAGTGCTCAAACAACCCAAATAGGGAGGAAATTGATACCTTCCCCTAGTATGGTCACCAATCTGTTGTATCCTTTTCGTCTCTTGAATGAGAAAAAGAGGGACACTTGCAAGTCCAGTTGGGTCAGCTGAACATGACATAAGTTAGTGTATGAGTCAAATAACTCAATCACATGAAATAAACAAACAACTAAGCTAACTAAAGAAACAAAACTACAATGCATAAGGAAATTAGAACCAAAATCAACCAAAACATTGACCAATATTCATGCCACCAATGGATAGATTGTATTATTGAGCAAACACCAAAGAGAAAGGGAGACTTATGGGTCCCCTCTTCCTCCAAGGGAGGGCTCTTGAATCCCCTATGTGATAGCTCTTCTTACAAATAGAAAACTAAAAAGGAAATGGTGAATAAATCCAAAGCTCATTCCCTCAAGAGGTGAGGAGAATGGCTCAATGAAATGATGCTAGTATGCTCAAAAAAGGAAAGAGGTTCCTTGTAGGAGAATAGAGGAAGCATAACAATACAAATAGATTCTTGAAAATATAGTGCACCCATGGCCTCTTTTTATAGCAAATCTTTTAGGATTTATCCAATCGGTCTCTAGTGTGAACAAGGGGACCTTTAGGGTACCCTTAGGTCTTTGACCAACCCCCCACTCAGATTCAGTTCAGATTTGAGGGTCAAATCAATTTGGGATATGAACCAGAAGTGGGTGGGAGGCTGACCATAATCATAAATGCATCGTTCTTAGGTTTGTGCAGATTTTTGCGTACACAGTCGTGCATCGGGAACATATGCGCTTTTCTGACATTTTCGACTGGCGCACGTGCATGCCCTTCATTTGTATTCTGAGCGCATTTTGATTTTATAACCAGTTTGTATAGTTTCTGCACTTTGGAAATGCATTTTTGGGCCATGAATGAACTAATAGGTGTTTGGAGATGCTGGATTCCTGTAACCATTTGCGGACAAAAATTCAGTGATAACATCCCCCCCCCAAAAAAACCTGGGAACAAACAGATATAAAAATTACGTAATTTAAAAAACAAATAAGATCTCGGTGTGTATAGGAACTTAATATGCACTAGAAAATCAACCATATTTATATGCACTAATGCATCAACCATATATATATACATCGATATAGTATACCAATGTCATTGAAAACGTTACAATTTTTTGTATTTATTTGGTTCTTTATGTATTAAGAAAAGCACGGCTCCCTAAGTACTTTTTATTACACATCGTAAACCTATGAACAGATTTAAGACATGGGTATTTCCATAAAAAAAATAGTATTATTTCCATTTTAAACTCAGTGATGCTCTTTGTAAAACGATGTGCACCAGTGCTTATCTAGGTACAATGCTCATTGTCGACCGTGAAAATATTTTTTTAATATTATTTCTAATTTAAATTAAGCGGTGTTGTTGACATATAAATACACATGGGTGCTCTTACTATGTATAGAGTGCACCGTTAACCACAAATTCATTTATTAAAAAATATCAACAACGATAGGAAGGTTTTGGATCCAATGGAATGAATGGCTTCATTACAACGGATAGGAAACACCCATATATAAATAAACAAACCCTATAAAAAAAATTGCTTAAAAAAAATTCTCCTTATGAAATATAGAAAGAAAAAGAAAAAAACAGTGAGGAAATTAGGGCTTCCAATACTAAAGGTAACTATATGAAACCATTTTTTTGTTTGGGAATGAATTGAAAATTGTTTGAATCAAATAGGGGAAAGATTAATATGATTAATATCATGAAATCATATACCTAGAATTTCTCCTCTACAGATTTCTATGTGATCTATAGTAATGTCCCTCTAATTTGGCTCTTCAAAAAAAATCCACCCACCCTAAAGTCTTTGTTGATAAATCTATGTTGCACAAATTCCACTTCTAAAATTTGGCAAAGAAATAAAAGAAATAATAGGGTTTTACTTTATAAACACAAAAAAATGAAATTCTCACTCATTTCTTTGTTGTACATTTTGGCACATTGATGATAAACGTGTGTGCTGTTTTTTTTAGCTTACATTTTTGGTGCGCTATACAGTTAGTAACACATCGATGCGGTGTGTAGTATAAAACATCAATTTATTTTCATAATAAATTTCAACGCGTCGATAGTAAGCACGCGTTATTTTTCTAACTTGCTTCAGTCGGCGTGCTATACACTTAGAAACACATGGGCATGGCGTGTAACTAATAACACATCGTAAAAGAGTTTAATCTGTAAAATGCAAATGAAAACATCCACATTTAAATTTTGTGGAGGTAATAACAGAGGTCAGTATTTCGTGTTTTTCTCAATTAAACACATCAGTGTATTTGGTTTATCTATATGCACTAGTGCAACTTTATATGATGAAGTGTACCATCAATTTATAAAAGTATTCGAAATTATGTTCAAAGTTAGATTGTTCTATTCTTTCCAAGATGATCGTTTTGGCTCAAATGAAGGAAAAAAGGAATTATAATATCAAATGATTGATTCTTCAGATTCCATCTCATTCCATATCATTGGAAGTCCTTCAAGTTCTCTCACATTGATTGCAGTCCGTCTATATTTTATTGATAATTCATTTATCTCGTTGAATTAATGTTATGTATGTAGGTGTAGTTGAATAATTGTTCATTGAATTTTGTAGGATCAAGATTCAGGATCGAGTTTAAATTCTCAATATATTCTAGTAGCCCCAAAATTCCACAATCTCTTATCAAGAGAAAGATATTGCAAGCAGATGTTTGATGAAAATGGACAGTTTTTTTACCCTACCAATCATAACATGCCATCTTCCAACAACCAACCTAGGTCAACAATATTACACTACGAATTGGATTTCTTTTATGTAGAAAACCATGTAGGGCATAAGAAAAACATGATTGAGTAATTGTATTTTTCGATTTTCAATGGAACTAATGTAAACGTATTGCTTAACTCGACATGTTTTTTATAAGTTGGTTGGTTTCATGTTTATTATTGGGAAAATAATGTCGATGATTCTAATAAGTGTTAGGTATAATGTTTGAACATATTAAATGCATTGTGTTACTAATATTATCGATGCAATGTTCAATATTTTTGCAATCAGTATTCTGATGGCAAGTGACATGTTCACCATCTATTTTTTCACCCCACCACGATATGAAATCACAAGCTTGTTTCTAAATGAAAACAACTCGGAGAGGAAGCATACCGATAATGGTTGAAAGAACAACCCATTAAATTCTCACTACGTCTCGAGTCACCAATTCAAAACCACTACAGTAATATTAGTTCTTCACATGTTGGCGATGAAGAAAATGATATAGACGTTGGTATGGATGTTTTATTGTGGGATACCCAAGCCATGGAGGGAATTTTTTTATATGCATTTCAACAAAATGAACTAGGGGATGATGTTGATGTAGTAGATACCTTCTTCAAAAGCCTGAAATATGCTTCCACCACACCTCTCTTTGGTCGAGTACAGGGGTCAAGGTATACCTATGTAGGGACAAAATTGATATTTTACAACTTGAAAGCAATGTGTGGTATGCCAGACATGTGTTTCTCGACACTTTTTAGGAAACTACCCATTAATTCCCATAATTTCTTTAAGGAATGTTTTCACATAATGAAGAAAGAAAAGGGTTTATTTTATTCATTCTTAATGATAGTGTAAATTTATATTTCCCACTAATTACAAGTTACTCAAATATAAGGTACTTTCGAGTGACAATTTATTTCTCGATATATGCATAGAGGAAAAGAAAATGATGAAAATATTGGGTGTTGAGTACATATCATACCACGCATGTTTGAATGATTGTATTTTATACATAAATGAATATGCTAACAAAGAGATATGTCTAGAATGTGGGCATGAAAAGTACCATAAATAAATTAAAAAAGGGTAAGAAACATGGTCCTCCTCATAATATATTGAGGCACATGCCTATAATTCCAAGGATTTAAAGTATCTTTCATTGCAAACAATTATCCATGTTTCACGGGTGGCGTTCTTCACGTAGAAGTGAGCCAGGAGTAATGTGAATCCCAACAGATTCAATAGCCACGAAACATATAGAGGATACATGGTCTGATAAATTCAAGGATGAAGTACATAACCTATGATTGAGCATATCTATGGATGGAGTTAACCTATATTCTCTCCAAAACACCAACTATTATATTTTTCTATTGCTAGTGATTAATAATAATACCCCCCCATTGTTTTTCATGAAGAATGAACGTCGTATGATGGCTCCTATAGTATTGGGTAAAAGACAATTGAAGAGAATGGGTGTCTACCTCCAACCATTGATCGATGAATTTAAGAAATTATGGGAATGGATACATGTATATGATGTATCAAGACCCATCCCAATGCAGAGGTATTTTACATTGTATGAAATATGTGTGTACACCATGCACGATTATCTAGGACTAAGAGTTTTCTCTGGTAAGCATGTTGGTTGATTTGTTTATATTTGTAATGTTATTTGACATACTTCATTTGGTGCAACTATATTTTTGACACTAACATGCTCTGTATATGATAACATTGCAGGTCTTGTAACAAAAGGGTATCATGGATGTAAATGTTGTAGACCTTCTATAATTGTTAGGTGGTCCAACCACCTACGAAATCCAGTGTATGATTTGTTATCACACAAAATTTTAGGAGTCCTCTGGGTTTGTGGTTTCTACCTAAGTCTGTTTTTTTCCCTCTTGCTTTCCTTTCGTAGACCAATTCTTAAGTTTTTTCCCCTTCGATTTGTAAAATCGTTTTCGTTTGCCCCCCTTCTGTGTTTAAAGTGCCATAGTCTCCCTTTTTTCCCAACCCCTATCCAGTCATCCAAGTCTTTGTTTACATAGGCCACAGCTGTGGGCTCAAAGTGCGAAACTCAGAGGGGTCCGTTCTAGACTCAAATCAAGAAAAAAGGCAGGTTCAAATTTCAACGGCAGGAATTCTATATGGAGTTCAGATTAATGGATCATGGGCGTTCGGAATATTAAAAGTTGCAAAAATTATAGCGTTGGAGAAAAAGGCCTGAAGAGAGCATGAGACATTGATTTTTAAAGGGACAGGTGGAAGTTGATCCAAGTGTTCGGGGAAATAAGCTTTGGGAGATTTGAAATGCGAAGTGCTTAGAAATCCCGAAGGGCCGAAGCTCGAAGTCCCAGAGACCCGAAGTGGATCTTAGTTGTCCAAATACAAAACGCCATGCATCATCAGATCCTTAGCTCTGGAGGTTTTTCTTAGAAGGAAATGTGGTTTGAGAATTTATATTACCAAAGGTTGATTCACAAAGCAGATCTCAGTCATTGATTCGAAGAGGGAAGATCTGATTCGTCGATCTAAAGCGCCAGAGATGGGAAGTTTATAAGGAAGCCTCATCTCATATCACAAGATCAATGGTCATGCTCCATTGCGGGGTTAAGAGGTGTGCACATTTTAAAATTTTAAGGGCAGGCCGCAATTAGAACCATGGTTTTTGGAAAGGGACGGGTGGTTGTTCATGGTGAATTATGGGGACACACGTGGTTTTCTTTCAAACCACCCTTGGTCGCGCCCACAATCATGTAATTGCGTAGGTTCATGGCCCTAGGTCACATTGAATATGGAGTGATGGAGAGGATCTTCGCCAAAGATCGAAAGCATTTGTATTGGTCACAAAAGGAGATCTACTTGGCCTCGAGATGTCGGGATTGACTAAAAAAAAATTTGTATGGCACCACCTGTAAACATTCATGAGTGTCAGGCCCTGTCTTGATCTCGATGAAGGTAGTTATTGAATATTGGGGGCTACAGTTGAGACCTCGTCTCACCCCATAAATGGAAAGTGTTGCAGAGCGCAGCCATGAAGGCACACTGATGATCCAAAGCTTCCTTATGGGAAATTTTTCCTGTAACGCACATAACTGCGCCTGGATCACGTCTGACATGAGCATACCTACACAATATGACATAGCAGGTGTCGACTGACGGCTTTGAAAGTAGTGGTCCGATCACACTTCTGGTGGTTGTAGCATTTTTGGGTATTTATAGACAGTTTTGATATTTTGTTAAGGTCGATGGTTGAGCAGTGTTCTCGTATTGTAAATTTTTTATGACGGTTCAAGTTCTCTGGTTATGTATTTGGATCTGAGACTTCTTGTTTAATTAAATTCATCTTATTTTTCATCATATTTGCCTCTGATACTGAAATGTCCATGATTTAAGGATTCACATGGATTGTTTTGACTATAATGTAATGTATGTTTGATTGCAATGTTGTTATTTACATTCTTTCAGTTTCCTGAAGTTTTGAATCCAAGAGGATCTTGTATTTGAAGCTTTTCCTCCTTAGGCTGCTGGAAGAACTATTGTCTACGACAGACCTCTACACTCTCCTAACCAAATTCTTCCCTCTATTCACCCTTACTCCAACTTACCAATTGAATTTAAACAAGACCTCACCTGCATGTTCATATCAAACTAGTTTTCAGAGTTAAAAGGATATCATCTTGAGTCTACACCCATTTGACCTCTTTAAACCCAACCCATGACATAAAACTCTGATGGGTACTTGTTATCGGATAAATCGGTAGGTGCAGACACTAACTGATCTCCCTAGATCCACCTAGATCTAGAAAAAAACACACCAGAACATGACGCTTTCCTTAAGTTTTAAATATTGAATTTACTAACTAAAGAGGGATAGGTGACATACCATTTAAACGTCTCTTCCTCTCGCTATAACCATCCTAGCTCCATTCCAACACTCATACAATGATGATCCTTCAAAATAACGCAACCAACCAAAGTTATAGTAATAGCATAAACTCAATATAAACCTATGTATGTGATCAAGGAATCATACAATAAAACACAACAAGATTTATGGGAAAGAATCATATTACTATATCATATTAAATGTGAAAGAGAGATTACAACCATGGCCTTGATGTCGTAAGGTCCCTTCCAACTGTCCTTCGTTCCCCACACACTTCCACTCCAAGAATTTTGAGAGCATAGATCTGATAGCTACTCACAATCTATCTTGACAAAGCAAATCTCAAAGCCACTCTAACCAAGCTAACAATCCCAAGCCAAAAAAAACTAACTTTCTCCATGAGAGCTCCTCTCCTTTTATAAGTTGAAGAGGATAAGGTGAGGAGGTTAGGATGATCCCACTAAATCATGAAAGCGAGTAAGATCCAAACCATTCGGATGCCACCTCACCATGGAAGTTTCTCCTTCTAGAAGCATCGAGAAGATGCTCATTTTTCCCACATATGAGCATTATCGCACCCTGCTTATAGAGCAACCTGTGAACCTCTCGTAACCCAGCTATGGTGTAGCCTGTGAGAATCAGGCATTCTCACACCCTAGCCATAGTGAAACATGAAAAAATCATCTTTAATAGGGTTTTCATAAAGGAAAATGCAACTTCTTTTCTCAGGAAAAGTTCTTCTCCCTTCTTTCTTCAGGAACTCAGGCCACTGACCCCTCTGAAGACTACAAATAGGTTTACATAATTAACGATCATAGGGATGATGAAAATAATGTGTAATAGAGAGCCCCCCAAAGTATGAAGTTAGAATAGAGTGATAGCTGAAATACTTTGTCGAGTGTGTGTAGGGAACAAGGAATAGTCGGTCGGAAACCTGCCAACAAACAAGGAAATATAGTACAATAATATATCATCACTGAGGTAGGAATTCCCATACTCAGAATAAAAATTAATCAAAGCATAAATGCCGACATGAAAAGATCCATGTCAAGTAAGACAAGTCATGGCCACCAAACATACACTGTGGATCCATGCCAATATGACTCAAATTTGAACATAGCCACCAAAAATACACTGTGGATATATGTGTTAAAGACTCAAATTTGAACATAGCCATGAGACATACAATGTGAATCTATGTAATAGTACACTGAATATACTCCAACGCAGCCTGGATCTGTCAGAAAAACATCCAGGGTCTTCATCTCCACCACTCTATAGTATGAATCTAATCATGTGAATACATGTGTTGAAGTCGAACATGGTAGAAATCACTTGATTACTGGTCATTAGTGTATACCATTAACAAGTGCGAGGGAAATAACCATTAATGTTAAATACTCCTAAGGTACACTAGTACAATCCAATGAATGTGAATTAATGAACTGAAGTCGAACACTCGGCAGAATCTCCCAATCAGGGGTCGATAATGAAAACCCACTGTCAAAAGTGAGGAAACTTGCCATTAAGGCATGCAAGTTCCAAGGTACCAATTAGTTTCTAAGTCTAATTCCTAGATAATGAGTTGAAGTCAACAGTAAAAGACTCGTCATAGGAGGGCCTTAATGTATCCCACATCAATGACACGAAACAAGTAACAAGATTTGATGTAGATCAGAGTAACAAGTGATTCAGGACTAACTTAGGGATGGTCGATGCAACAGAAGGCTTAAAGATTGTAGAAATGGCCGATGCAATAGAAGGCTTTTTGAGTTGAATTTCTCTTTGAACATATTGACGACATGACAACTATCTTGGAAATACTGACTCAACAACAAGGATCACAGACCAATTTGTAATATTATAGGAGTATGATCAGGAGACAAGTGGATTTTCCAACCTAGACACAAGTCGAGTGATAGGGTGTCATGTTCAAAAGAAACTCTTCCATGGAATACAGGTTTAGGCATATTTCTTTCCCAATTTCTTCCCCCACCATCTCTGGCGAGTACCTCTTTATTTTTACACAAGCTTGAGGAGGATAACATATGCTTGTTGATGTAAGCTCATCCTTCAGATGAGTCCCTCGGAGTATGTTTAACAAACCTTAGGAAGGAGTGGTTCGGTCCCGCATGGGCCTTTCAATGTTTGTTTTATGATTCCAAAGAAAGAAAACTCAGGGGTTTTTCATGTTTATAGAGTCTAAAAAACACTTAAAGAGAACTCTCTCAGTTCCTTTTTCGTAAAGTAGTCTGATGAGACCGAAAAAGAGATAAACTATCACTCAATGTACGTTTTCTTCAAATACTTTAACGAGTGTGAAAAGAACAAGATCGCTCGGAAATCTTTTCATGTTTAGAGAGTCTAAAAAGAGCTTAAAGGGAACTCTAGTGAGTTCCTTTTTCATATAACCTTTACGAGTTCGAAAAAGTGATAAAAGTATACTCGGTTACATTCTCATTGATTTACGAGCACAAGAAAGAACAAAGACTAAGATCGATAACTTATTCTCATGTATTTATGAGCATGAGAAAGAACAAAGACTAAGCTCGAGATTGTTTTCATTTTTACGCAAGCTTTAAAACAAAACAAAACTATGCTTGGGATAGATTTTATTTTTTTCACAAGCTTAAAACTAAACAAAACTATGCTTGGACCTGGTTTCATCTTTACACAAGCTTGAACCAGCAGAAAACTATGCTTGAGGTAGGTGGTTTCATTTTTACACAAGCTTGAACCAAAGTAAAAACTATGCTTGAACTTCCCAATGCATTATCCATGAATTCGCATGGTTGGTACTTAGCCCCCAGCTTAAGAAGTTAGCGGCTCAACTTCGGCATGAAGTCTAGAGGATAAGGTAGGAAAATTCCCCCCAAGCTTCATTTCATCCAATCTAGAAAGGAGAATGGAATGAATCTTCAAATACTAGACGAAGGACTTGACTCAAATAGAGAGGGGGAAAACTATTTCATTTTTTAACGAGCTTGACACAGAAACAAGAACTATGCTTGTAACCTCTGTTTCATTTTTTAATGAGGTTGCCACACAGACGAAAAAACTATCCTCGTAATCTCTGTTTCATTTTTTAATGAGTTTGAAATTAGAAAACTATGCTCAAAGACCTTTGTTTCATTTTCTAATGAGGTTTCCTCAGAGACGCAAAAACTATCCTCGAAGTCTCTCTTCTTGATCATGGATTCCAAGAGGACAATGCTCCGGAATGACACCACGTCAAGGGACAGAAATCGATCATGGATTCCAAGAGGTCTTCACTGGAAGAAAGAAACACACTCTGGAAGGACACCATGTCGAGTGTCGGGACAGAGTTAAAGAGATCAGGCTCTAACAACCCTATCGAAGAGATCACCATGTCAACTACTGGATCTAAGTCATCATAAGTTGAAGCCATGGGAAAGAACACCACATAATTGACCTGTGGTGGGGGCAATACCGTGTGCATATAAGAACCATTTAGGGAGGTAATCCAGTCAGGATTGATGAATGAAAGTTGATCAAAAGTCACAATTCTTCCATCGTGAGGGAAAGAAATCACACGAAAAAAAGTGGACACAATAGATTTCATGGCATAGACATAATCCTGCCCAAGAAGTAAAGCGAAATCCAAGGGATCTTGGACTACCATGAAAACAACAAAGACAATTTTCCCTCCCAAAGTTACAAGAAACTGAGGAAGGGTCCCTAAAGGTTGACTAGTTCTTCTGTTAAAAGATAACAGATTTTGTGTAATCGGTGAAAGCGGAGGATAACCCAAAGCTTGCCAAGCAATAGAGGACAAAATACTAACAGACAAACCTTCATCTATCACTATTTGAGGAATGTCTTGACCACAAACCTGTACTGTAATCTGGAAAGGAATGTGAGAGGGAAGATGAGGTCCAGTTAGCATACCCTGATTAAAAAGGATGACTTCATTACTTGGAGGAGGTTCCATGAGAGAAGGAGGAATGCCCCCCAGAACGGTAGATTCTGTGTCAATGAGAAAAACGTGAGCAATTTCAGTTTTACTCTCTAACGGGAGAGTAGGATCGATCGATGACGAGATCAGGTTGACCACTTGGGTTGCATTCTCCAAGGGGAGAATGGGATCAACGCTTGGAAAAGGATCGACCGCTTGGGTTTCACTCTCTAACATGAGAGTGGGATCAACCGAGGATGGGATAAAAACAACCACTTGGTCTACTGGTTCAACCAAGGACATGACCAGATTGACCACTTGATTAACCAGAATGATCGACAGAGGCACCAGATTAATCATTCCATCAAATACAGGTGGGTCGAGAGTAAGCTTGCGATAAGCAGTTGGAAGTTGAGGCTGGGAAACAGTCATGTCTTCCAGGAATTTCGAGGATTCTTCCATATGAGGTCAAAGGTGAGTTAGATGACTTTCTTTGCATAACATACATACGAACTTGTCTTGACTTTTCTTCTTCCCAACTATATCGTGACTAGTTGACGGGAGGTCATTAGCATGTTGTTTAGAGGCTAACAACATGGGTTGGCGAGGGTGTGTAGACCATGCTTCTATAACCTTGGATAGACCAGGGAAATCCTTAATAAGATGGCTACCCTTACAAAGCCTGCAAGGGTACTTTGGCTTACAGGTTGTTTGGGTGATCTTGACATCATCAACACTCCTAGCATGATTAACAGTAACTGGTTGTTTTCCAACATGTTTGACAGTGGTTGGAAGTTTGGATCCTTGCTTATTTTTCTTCTTCTTATTCTTTCGTTTCTTCTTCTTCTTATCCACCAAGTCACTAGCTTGAGATATTTCACTCAGCGAAGGAGATGAAATGGAAGAAGACCTTGCAAGTGAAGAAGGTGAAGAAGATCTTATTGGTGAAGATGACGAAGGATCAACATGAGGTTGATGTTCTTGGGGGGAAGTGCTTATGACTGAAGAACTTAACGCATTCCGGATTACCTGAGTAGAAAACAACCATATTGGTAATCCAATTGTGAGACCCGGAAGGCTCAAAGTAGCGATGTGAGGAGGTTCAATGTTTCCATAAGAAGAAAAAACAAAAGGTTCCCCTGAAGCAGGGGTTCCTTCATTGGTCATTTTGGGAAATGATGCCATTAAAACAAAGATCCAACCTAGAGTATTCTAGGGAAAAAAAACAACACACGCTAAAAATCTAGTAAGCAAGTAAGCAAACAAAACCTTCTCGCAATGAGCTCACTAGTTGGTCATGAAATCCAATGTCGCGAGAACAAAGTAAGAAGGGGCTAAGATAAAGCGGGTGGAAAAGTTACGTTGACGACTTGCTTAACGGACTTACACCCTAGTGCAAGCTCCCACACATAATCATGGGTATACCCTTCAAGGAGTCCGAGTGAGTTTGGCCAACGTTGATTCCAGGTACCATGAAGACTTGCACCTCCACAGTCACCTTGTGTAAAGACCCTAAATAGATAGGCCACTAAGGTTACCAATCACTACAGTGATGCCTAGGGAAATAGTCGACAGTCTGATCCATGCACAAGGGTAGGGTATCTAGCCCGAAATCAACTTGAAAGGCTTCCACTCATCATTGTGGGTATACCTCTCAAGCGACCCCCATAATACATGTAATCTCTACACCAAGACCAACAAAGCAGGGTGAGTAACTCTACCAGTCTCAATGCGACCTCGTGATTGACCCTTGTGTTAGAAGGGCTTCCCAAGACAAAATGTAGTAAGTGGATTTAACTCTCCCTATCACAAGATACTATGTTTGTTTGCAACTTTGGAAAGTTATCTTTCACACCTATTCCAAAGCCCTATGACTAATCTAATGTAGGTTTGCTACCAGAAAATATAAAAATGTGTAATCAATTTTTATAAGCGCTTTATTTTATGGTTGTTGTTACTCAATAGGAAAATGGCGTGAACAATATGGTGTTTTGACCGACTCGAAAGTTATGAAAAGAGATGAAGATGCAATCTTTTCATTTCGATGAAATCTATGCTATGAGAAGGAGAAAACATTTATCATTCCCATATACACAATGTCCGAAAATATATTAAACTCATCAATATCAAGATTCTAAAGAAATCAAAAAAAAGTACTGTACACCAATGCACGATTCATGCCCCCCCCCCCGGCCATGAGGAGGGAAATGTTTCGGAATTTAAGACCAAAAAATGCCAAGAATTATGCAAATTCGCTACTTTAAATGCAAGGATGCCCCCAATCTAATATAAAGCAAGAAATTAAATCTTTTTGTTTCAAAAAATTCACTAAAAGAAATAATGAACTTTGTTAAAACAAAGAAACTCAAACTAAAAGTTTTCTTTTAAAGCTAACTATTCAAAAGAAATCTGATCTTTCCCTAAACATTTCTAAATAAAAAACACGCTTTGCAATTGAAAGACACTCAAAGCAAGAGACTAATCCTTCAAAACCAAACAAAGAAAAGATGGCTAAAATCAACTCAAAGAATGTCAAGCAGACTGTAAACAGATCAATATAGGCTCTAAAAGTTCAATCCAGCTGATCAAAGCAAAATTGGGCATCAAAAAGACAGGAAGACCTAATCCAAAACTTTACAAATGAGTTTGCAGCCTAGTAGTGGGGTACAATGCAAGAATTAGGGATTCTCACGGTCTAGATACAGGTAGGGTGTGATAAGGTCTCATTGAACTGAACAGTAGGGTGCAAACATCAATGATTCTCACAGGCCATAGAGAGGTACAGTGCGAGAAGGTTTGTAATCAAGAAAAAATTGGAAAAAGGACAAAATTTTTGAGTGAACTTTCAGATCCAGAGAGTCTGGATGGATCTTCCATAGACTTAGAGACCATAAATCAAGCAATCAAAGAAAAGGAAACTAGACTATTTAGGAAACAATATGTTCCCCAGTGGAGTCGCCAATTTTGTTATTGGATAAATTGGTAGGTGCAGACACTAACTGATCTCCCTAGATCCACCTGGATCTAGAACAAAACACACCAGAACATGACACTTTTCTTAAGTTTTAAATATTGAATTTATTAACTAAAGAGGGATAGGTGACATACCGTTTAAAAGTCCCTTCCTCTTGCTATCACCATCCTAGCTCCATTCCAACACTCATACAATGATGATCCTACAAAAGAACGCAACCAACCAAAGTGATAGTAATAGCATAAACTCAATATAAACCTATGTATGTGATCAAGGAATCATACAATAAAACACAACTAGCTTTATAGGAAAGAATCATATTACTATATCATATTAAATGTGAAAGAGAGATTACAACCATGGCCTTCATGTCATAATATCCCTTCCAACTTTCCTTCATTCCCCACACACTTCCACTCCAAGAATTCTGAGAGCATAGATCTGATAGCTACTCACAATCTATCTTGACAAAGCAAATCTCAAAGCTACTCTAAACAAGCTAACAATCCCAAGCCAAAAACAACTAACTTTCTCCATGAGATATCCTCTCCTTTTATAAGCTGAAGAGGATAAGGTGAGGAGGTTAGGATGATCCCACTAAATCATGAAAGCGAGTAAGATCCAAACCATTCGGATGCCACCTCACCATGGAAGTTTCTCCTTCTAGAAGCATCGAGAAGATGCTCGTTTTCCCCACGCATGAGCATTCTTGCACCCTGGTTATAGAGCAACCCGCGAACCTCTCACAACCCAGCTATGGTGTAGCCTATGAGAATTAGGCATTATCGCACCCTAGCCATAGTCCAGCATGTGAAAATCATCTTTAATAGGGTTTTCATAAAGGAAAATGCAACTTCTTTTCTCATGAAAACTTCTTCTCCCTTCTTTCTTCAGGAACTCAGGCCATTGACCCCTCTGAAGACTACAGATAGGTTTACATCATTAACAGTCATAGGGATGATGAAAATAATGTGTAACAGTACTGGGATTACCTTCTCTACAATCAGAGGGTGACTTCTAGTGCTAACATTTATGGAGCCGTTGTCGGGGAACGAATTGAAGACATTTCTCTGGGATAGAATGACAAAGAGCTTATGATTCTATAGGTGCATCAAATATCAAAACCATTGAATATTGTGCTTTCACCTAGTGACTCCATTGTGTCAACTCCACTATCTTAGTTGTGGCTACCTCTAGTACACCTGAAGCTAACCCAAAGAATTTTTCTCGAGCAGGCTTTTAGAAGCTGATTTCTCAGCTTGAAATTCCCCTAGGATACTGACAATGATCGGATCTGGTCTTTGATGGTGAAAAAAGACCAGACAGATTCAGACTTCATATAATTCACCTAGTGACTCCATGTTTAAAGAATCAATTGGCGAATCCATTGGTTCAAAATGGAAAGAATCTTGGCTCATAGATTTTCTCCTTTTAATTTCTCCTTTGTTCCTGGTTTTCCTAATTTTGTTCCTATTATGGATGAATGGGGTGATTTTTTGCCCATATTTAGAGAGCATAAAGAGGACAACCCTGTAGAGCATCTCCATGAGTTTCATGAACCCATGCATCAATGGGAGATACATCATGAGGATGTATTATTAAATATTTTCATGTTCTCATTAGCAGGAGATGCTCATGAATGGTATCACTCCCTACTCCTTGCTATCATTTCCTCCTTGGGAGAATTTCATGTAGCTTTCAATAGGCATTGTCAAACATTTTATTCTTCAAATTTCATTTGTCATAATTGTTGTGAAGAATATAAATATTGTGTTCAAGGTATGACTGTTTCAAATGAAATCTATGAGAATGAAAGCTATGAGGATGGAAGTTATGAGGATGGAAGCTGTGAGGAGGAGGGGTATACCTCGGATGAGTTGGTGAAATTGGTACAAGCACTTTCTGCAAAAATAGAAAAAATGGAGGTAGATCGTGCTTGTTGCTATTATGAAGGAGATGTAAAGGATATTCCGGTCCTAGGAGCAGATGTTCTTGGAAATCCTTCTCATGATGGTGAGGTTGAGGATTGCATAGCCATAGAGGCAACATATTCTACCCATGATGTACCCGTTGTCTCATATTTAAATGAAGAAATAGTCGTGTATTCAGATGAAGAGAAACAAATCCATGCATCATATTTTGATGACTCAGGGAGCATCTAGCCTGTGTATGACAACTATGACTCAGATTCTAAGATGGATATGAAGGATTTCCAAGAGCATGCAACAAATCCTTTTCCTTTATACATTGAGGAAAAACATTGTGTGGAAATCGGCCATCCTGGGCCTATAGAAGACCAAGAGAAGAGATTTCCCATGGGTCCTTTTTATGAAGATTATGACTATGACCCTTGGGAGAGCCATGAAGAAGAAGAGGGAGAGACAAATGAGCAATTTATATTCTGGCATGAGCCTATGAGTGAGAAACCATCACCTGGGATCAGTCATCCTTCATCAACTGTTCACTCACCTGCGCTTTCCAGAGACATTCAGCCGTGTGTGAACAACTATAGGACAGATAATGTTTTCTCCCACTAGCCTAGTGGATTTTGTCACTCATTATATGAGCCTGTAGGGGAATATATGGAATTGCTTTTCCTCCATGATTTGAAGCCTCCAAGTCTCATCCCACCATTTCCATCTAGAGGAAAGCTGAAGGATCTAATTATTCTGTTGTCATGGTTTCATTATCTATTATTAGACACTGACACAGTAAATGGTCTTCCAGTTAGGAATCCACTTGAATGGCTATGGTGGAAGTTCACTTTCACCTAGCAGTGTGTAAAAAATAAGTAGCCTAGGATTTTATATAAATAATATCCTCTGGAGCCCATGTATTTTCTTTTGTTTAGATTAATTATTGGTCTGTAATCCTCAGCAGGACATTTTTTGAGCATGAATCCATAACCCAACAGCTAAGGCACTGGAACTACTTGTTCTTGGCAGCTCGCAGGGAGCATGCCATCCCCTGTGGAGCCAAATGTTATCACACAAACTTGTCAGAGTCCTGTGCATTTGTGGTTTCTACCTAAGTCTGGGCTTTTCCCTCTCTCTCTCCTTTCATAGACCAATTCTTAAGTTTTTTCTCCTTCGGCTTGTAAAATAGTTTTCGTTTGCCCCCCCTCTATGTTTAAAGTGCCACAGTCGCCCTGTTTTCCCAAACCCTATCCAGTCGTCCAAGTCTTTGTTTACACAAGTTACAGCCATGGGCTCAAAGAGGGACACTCAGAGTGGTCCACTCTAGACTTGAATAAAGCAAAAAGGTAGGTTCATCTTTCAATGACGGGAATTCCATTTGTAGTTCAGATTAGTGTCTCACGGGCGTTCAAAATATTAAAAGTTGTGAAAAGTATAGCGCTAGAGAAAAAGGCCCGAAGAGAGCATGAGTCATTTATTTTTAAAGGGACAGGCGACAGTTGATCCAAGTGTTCAGGGAAATAAGCTTAAGGAGATTTGAAATGAGAAGTGCTTAGAAATCCCTAAGGGCTAAAGCCTGAAGTCTCGGATACACGAGGTGGATCTCGACCGTCCAAATCTAGAATGCCACTCGTCATCAGATCCTCAGCTCTGAAGGTTTTTCTTAGAGGGAAATGTGGTTTAAGAATTGAAATTCCCAAAGGCCGATTCACGAAGCAGATCTCAACAATTGATTCGAAGAGGGAAGATCCTATCCGTTGATCTAAAGTGCCAAAGCTAGGTCGTTGATCAGGAAGCCTCATCTCAGATCACAAGATCAACGGTCATGCTCCATTGGAGGGTCGGAAGGTGCGCACGTTTTGAAATTTTAAGGGCGGACCACAATCAGAACCATGGTTTTTGGAAAGGGATGCATGGCAGTTCATGGTGAATTGTGAGGACAAAAGAGGTTTTCTTTCAAACCACCCTTGGTCGTGCCCACAATCACTCAATTGCATAGGGTCATGTCCCTAGGTCACATTGAATATGGAGCGATGAAGAGGAGCTCCGACAAAGACCGAAAGCATCTGTATTGGCCATAGAAGGAGATCTGCTTGGCCTTGAAACATCAGGATTGACTAAAAAAAACAAATTTGTATGGCACCGCCTGGAAACATTCATGAGTGTCAGGCCTTGTCTTGATCCTGGTGAAGGTAGTTATTGAAGATTAGGGGAGGCAGTTGAGACCTCGTCTCACCCCATAAATGGAAAGTGTTGCATAGTGCAACCATGAAGGCACGTTGACGATACGAAGCTTCCTTATGGGAAATTTTTCCTGTAAAGCACATAAATGCACCTGGATCATGTTTGACATGAGAAAAACTGCACAATATGATAGAGCAGGCACTGAATGAAGGCTTTGAAGACAGTGGTATGATCACACTCTTGGTGGTTGTAGAATTTTTGGGTATTTATAGACAATTTTGATATTTTGTTAAGGTCGATGGTTGAGTAGTTCTCTCATATTGTAAAATTTTGATGAAGCTTATGGTTCTCTAGTTATGTATTTGGATCTGATACTTATTGTTTATGAAAGTCAGCTTCTTTTTCATCATATTTTTCTCTGATACTGAAGTGTCCATGATTGAAGGATTCACATGGATTGTTTTGACTGTATTGTAATGTATGTTTGATTGCAGTGCTGTTATTTACATTCTTTCAGTTTCCTGAAGTTTTGAATCCAAGAGGATCTTGTATTTGAAGTTTTTTCTCCTTAGGTTGTTGGAAGACCTGATGTCTATGACAGACCTCTACACTTGCCTAACCAAAGTCTTCCCTCTATTCACCCTAACTTCAAATTATTGACTGAAGTTAAACAAGACCTCACCTGCATGTGAATACTAGTACATTTTTCTGAGTTAAAATGATATCATCTTGAGTCTGCACCCATTTGACCTCTCTAAAACGAACCAGCGACATAAAACTATGATGGGTATTGGGCTTACCCTCTCTGCAATCGGAGGGTGACTTCAAGTGGTAACATGATTCTTCAATGATATTCCTCCTAGAAGGTCCCCTTATACAAGAGTTTCATATGCTTTCAATGGTACAACAAAGATAACTAAGAGACCTCAAATAATGACATCGACAGATTGGATTAGGGAATATGACACATAGAAGGAGAAGGAAATGGTAGAATAGTTTGATTCAAATGGGGAACCTATTTTTGATGATCCTGATTTTTTGACACCTGTGTTGAGAAAATGCTTAATGGGATGAAAATAAAATATATATTTTATGAGCTTCCATGTTGAGAGCATCTTACAATTGGCCACTTACTAGATCCCATGACTCTATTAAAAAAATTTCATATTCTTTTTGGAGGCACATATCATCGAATAAAAGTAACACATTAGCTATTAGGAGAGATATTATTGCTTCAAATACTAAAAAGAGACATTGGCCAAGAAAAGAAACTAGAGGAGAGGTTGGTCCCTCTTGGTGTATTAAAGAAGGTGATGTCCCATGGGTTTTGAAGAAAGATGATATTTCTATGTCGAAGTATGTTATATTGGGTGTGAATGCATATTATTTATATGGGTCAACTCTACAATATTACTTCATTGTAGAGGGGAGTTTGTTGGGGTTTAAATCACATGACCATCTGAACCTTTTAAGGGTATGTATGTTGAATACATGATTCTTCTTCTATACGAACATTCGTAAAAATATGCTATGCACTCACAGTTTTATGGAAATTAATTATGTGTGTCTATTTTGTAGTGTCATTATCCTTTGCTCATGTGTGGTTGTGTGAACCATGACTTCCGCTAGGAGCTACAAAATGCCATATCGAAATTATATGCATTTGTACGTTGGATCACATCAAAGCAGATTCATATGGCTAGCTTTCCACAATGGCATCAAGAGATAGATAATATTGTTTGTACGCTTGAGAAGAAATTGCCCATGAGTTTTACGGACTTGCAAGTCCATCTTCTAATTCACCTAATTTATGAGGTTGAATTAGCTTAAGTGCTCACATGTTGTTGGATGTTCTTCTTATAGAGGTACATGAAAAAATTGAATGGGTTTGATCGACAAAGGGAAAATCTAGAGGGCTCTATTGTAGAGGGGCACATAGTACACGAGTAGTTGTATTATACCAGTGACTACATCAAGAAAATTGATGACACAAAAAGGGAAATCTTTTGGGACAACCATCAAGATGAGGAAAAAAGGGAAGGGGAGCTACTCCAAACGAACAGAAAAATGTTCTTGATAAAAAGTAAGTCAGTTACATTTTGTCAACTTAGTACATAGAAATTGTTTACTTTGAAGTTGATAATATATATTTCATCCCATGCTATTTGTTTTGAATTCTTGTATACATCAGTGAATTTAGAAATCGATGACATTAATAAATTTGTTCTAATTTAAGTTGATAATATATATTTGATCTCATGATATTTAGTTTTAATTTTTGTATACATTATCGAATTTAGAAATTGTTTCCATCAATAAATTTTTTGTTTACAACGAGGAGGAAACATGACCTTGGGTTGCATTGTATGAAGAGAAAAGAAGGAAATGGGATAGTGATAGGAAAGCATTGATACAGTTGAATGGTAGAAGCATGCATTATCCTGATCACTTAAAAGAAAATATGCCAAAAATATGTCTCGGTGGTTGGGTGGCTTACTAGATACAAGAGAAATATGTGATGTCTTGTTGTAATTAATGTGGAGAAGATTTGGATGCACTAAACATAGGGATCAAGTGCAAAAAATCTGTAATAACCTCTCTAAATACCATGTTATGTTTATATTTTTTTTTTCCACTGAAAAAATCGTAATTATATTCATTTGGAGAGAACCAAATTACATTTTGTAGGTGCACATAGCACAACCCAAACATGGGTGAAAAGATATGGAATTTTTTTTTCCTACAGAGGCCTAAAAAAAAACTAGTTGAAAGGCCATCGAGAGGAAAACATTAAAAGAAACTATAAAAAATGCATCAGATACAATCAAGGAAGAATGAACTCTTTCCACGAAGATAAATTGACCAAGAGAGTAATCCCAAAGAGAACCTAGCTCCCAGATAGATCATATCAGAGTAGTATGATCTGCCACACCAAAATAACTAGATATCAAAGGTATAGTAGAAAACACCACCCGCATAATAAACTAAATGATATGGACCAAGAAATGTATGCCCAATGAAAGGACCTCAAAGTGTTGCACCACCCACAACACTACACGCCCTTAGGAAGGACCTCAAATCTCAGGACACCACCAAATAAAAAAAAATGGGATGAGACATCGAAAACCAACACAAAATAACCCTAATCTAGCATACATCAAACCTGTATCTATCCAGCAACAACCAGAGAAATGGATTGAATAATGAAGTGGAATAACCTAAAAAACCATACCAAGAGAAGACCAAAAAGTACTCCAACAAACACCCAGAAGCGAGATAGACCAGTTCAGAGCGACATACATCCTCTCAAAGGAAAAAGAGGATCTAAACCCCGAGCCCCAAATTCAAAAAACCCTAAACTTGGCACCAAAATCATTGAATTTGGACAAACAAAGCAAAGGGTATCCATCAAAACCTGAACGATCCCAAATATTAAGAGGGTGAACAGAAGAAAGAATACTAAGAATTCCACGTAGAGAGGGATATCACCACCAAGAAATCGAAAGCGAAAGGAGGCCAAGAAGACCCCAAACCATAAAGGCAGAGAATCTGAAAACCAAAGAGAAAATTTGAGCAGGCCCCACAAACCAACGTCATGTGCATCAAAACCCCCCATCTCTCCTGATCCACCTAGATCTAGGTGAAAGAGCACCGGCCATGACCAGGACGACACCAAAAAACTTAGAGAGAAGAGTTAAAGGAGCCCCAACCAACACTAAAACCCTGAGTAAACCCGTAGCAGATCAAAACCCTTTGGGAATGCATACGAAAACCACTTGCAGCACCAACAAAGCCGCACCAGAGAGGAAAACACCAGAACCACATCCAGAAATGAGAGCCATGATGCCTGATCATAAACAACCACCTCCCCACAACCAAACGTTGGAACCTCCTCACAAGAAACATACGTAGCACAAGGGATCGAGCAAGGGAACAAGTTAAAGGAAACATGAGTATGCACCTAAGGTTCCCCCGGTCGTAGAACATAATCTCATTATGTTGAAAATATCTATTTTGCAAGACACGATCTTAATTTTCAAATGTACATGTTTGAAATAACTTTTTTTTTTACATGTTGAGGGCACTTTCAACATACCACTTACAGGGAATTGAACCTAGGTGGGGAGGGTAATAATGATACAGATTATTTTCACCATGAAATGAGAGTGGATATATAATAAATAAATGTACAAAGATATCTCAGATAACCAATAATATAACAAAAATGTATCAGAGATGCAACCATAAACACAGAGATACAATAATACACAATTTCTATTAATGAGCGAAAATGTACAAAGACCATAAAAATACAGATTGAAAGACTCGCTAGAATGGTGGCAACTTATCTCTGATAAGAGATGTGATAACTACTCACATTCGCAAGAATATGATTTACAATGAGGCTCTAAATTCCTTTTTATAAAAAACCCTAACCGCAGAAGATGAAAAGCCAACAGTTTTGTGGACCTCATTTTGTGTAGTTTGGTGTATCAACTTCCCAGGGGCATAACTTTTCAATAAGATATTCATTTGGGGCACACGATAGATCATTGGAAATTTATATCTGAGGAATACACATGTTGTCATCAGACTCTGACTCCATCTACAATATAACTATGGAGGGCCATGAAAACGTTGTTTAGGGCCTCAAAACGGCCCTGAAAGTTTGGGACCCGAAAACTAGAAACTAAACTGCCAAACTGAAACATCCAAAATTAGTGAGTTGGAATATGTGGGTGACCACAGATATCCACCTGGATAAATCCTCCCTCCTTAGGAAGAAATGGTATACATTGCATTGAGTTCTCGGGGGAGAGGGGAAAGTGGTTGTTGAATCTGAATCTTGGTTAGTTGCTTGCCTTTCTCGAGACATCACTTTGCTTGGTTTGTGGAAGGCTATCATGAACCTGTTGCTAGCGGGGTTGAATTTGTTCAACCAAATGGGCTACATGAGATGACTGTGTGAAGAAGTAATCTTTGTGCTTTACTGAAATCTTGTTGGCATGCTTCTGTTGGATAGAAGGTTCTTTTAACGAGGCTATCGTGGTGGTAGTGTCTTTATGTTCACCTTTTGAACATATTGTGAAGAAGATGAATTTTGTAGTATGAGATACTACCTTGTGGCACTGTTTAGGTGGGACAGTAGTCAGAATTACCTCTGTTATTCTGTAGATATGACCCCTCAAAGTAACAATGACACTATGAGGTTGAGACTCATAAATAACATGGCACTTCCACATATATGGTTGGCCCAAGATAACATCATAGACATCTAGTGGGTAAACATCACATAATACCTCATGCTTGGGATGGATGTCATATGGCAATCGACACTTCTAGCTGACACAAATATCTCATCCCTAGAAAAGCCACCTGATGTTGTATGGTTGTGGGTGTGGTGTTGTCGATAATCCCAAATGTTTGACGACCTCTGCTGAGATGAGGTTCTTCTAGCTTCTGCTATCAACAATAAAATGCAATGGGGTCCCCTTCACCCACATATATGAATGAAAAAGGCGCTCCCCCTCTTCAGGATCTATTGGCTCTTCTGGTTGAATTGTTGCAGTCGCGAAAATAGAAGTGGGGTCTTTGTCAATGATATGTCTTCTACCAATATTTTCTGAATCAGATTCTGAATCAAGGTTTGGCTCCTTTTATTTTATCTCATCCACCAATGACTATTTTGTGCGACATTCATCAATGTTTTTCGATAGGCTTTTGTGGAAATCCTACCATTTTCCAATGTCCTTCTTCATCTTTCTGCAACCCTTCTTTTCATGTGGCTTGGAAAGGTTTTCAGTAGACTGTTTGTTAGGGTATTCTTTATCATACTTTGGTTGTTGCGTATTTGATTACCCAAACTCCCATTTTTTTTTATTCTTAAATTTCTGCTCGATTTTAACATCATATCGATAAGCACCACTCGGTGATGAGATGTCCAGGAAATACATTTCAGTTTGGATGTATCTATGTAGAGCCCCTCGATATCTCATAACCAAATGTCGCTTGAATTATTTGATACCCAACTTGGTGTGCAAGGTATGGAAGGTATTGGTGAACTCTGACACTGCTTGGCCCCTCTCTTGACACAACATGGTCCAGCTCATGTATTGGTTTTCATAGTTTCCAACAGGGTGATATTGTTCCTTGATCGCATCCACAAAAAAATCCCAAGTGGGATGGACCCCATATATTCCAGAATCCTCCATGGAATGTTTCTCCCAGTAAGTTTCCCACCAATTTTGTACATGGGGGAGAGCCTTAAGGAGTGCGAAGGTGATCTTTTCCTTGTCGGAAAAATGGTGAATAAATAAATAACCTTCTAGAAGATTTAACTGTTTGTCTAAGGAATCCACATCTATCTTACCTTCAAATATGGGAATATCAAAATTAACATGTACCTTCAAAGTCGAGGTTATTACAAAGTGGCCTCTTGATGAATATGCTCCTACTTCCATCGACAGGCGTTGACGGATGCGGGAAAAATTCTCCATCATTTCATTCCTCTGTCACATGAGAGCTTGCTTAAGCAACAGATTGATATAATCTTCTTCTCCGTCATTTTTCTCTTCTTCCACCATGGAGGGTTTATTGGGTGTATAAGAGTGATTTTCCTCAAGGGAGACAAGCTCAATACCCAACTTTCTATACTCATATTTCATTAGGGACATGCACTGAAAAATGATCAAGAGATGCCTGCTCTGATACCACTAATCTAGATTATTTTCGGCACGAAATGAGAGAGGAGATATAATAAATAAATGTACATAGATATCTAGGATAAACAATAATATAACATAAATGTATCAGAGATACAACCATAAACAAAGATATACAATGATACACAATTTCTATTAATGAGTGAAAATGTACAAACACTGTAAAAATACAGAGTGAAAGACTCGCTAGAATGGTGGAATATTATCTCTGAGAAGAGATGTGATGGTTACTCGCATTCACAAGAATATAATTTACAATCATGCTCTAAAGGCCTTTCTAACATAAAGAAAATAAAAAACCTTAACCCCGGAAGATGAAAAGCCAACAGTTTTGTGGACCTTGTTTTGGGTAGTTTGGTGTATCAACTTCTCGGGGGCGTAACTTTGGCATACGATCTCTGTTTTGGGTGCAATATATCTCGTTGGAAAGGTATATCCTATAAATGTGTTGATCCTGGACATAAAATATCTATCTAGAAAATACCACACACATTTGTAGAGAGAAATTAATTAAGAAGAAGCAAGAGAGAAAGAATGGAAGAATTCTCATTAACCGTATTCCACACACAAAGAGTGAACAATTTAAAACAGATATAGTATACATGAGTAAATAATGATCCATAGTGGTGGTATAGAGTGATCTTGACACACACCAATAGTTACGGGACTAAACTTCCACCTAGTCTAGTCTCTCAGGAAGTTACAAAAGTGAACTCCCACCTAGTATGAGTTAACTAGTCTATCAGTCTTCAGTTAACTAACTGAAACAGAGTGAAGTGAGGAGGATATCAAGGAAACATGAGTAATGAACTATTCTGGTGATGATCCCAAGGACAATGAACATTAGCTGGTGATGATCCCAATGCTGCATGGTGATAATCCCAATGTAGCATCTAGAATCCACTCAACTGATCAAACTAAAGTGAAAACTGAAGAGAATATTATCCTAGAGGAATATTCTACCCAAAATTTAGGAGATTGGATAATGACTAATAAACATAGGGAAAACCTTAGGAAAAATAAATCCTATTTGTGTGTGAAGTACTCCAACACTCCCCGTGAACATCACTATGGTGAAAATAAAGAATGGGTCTCGACAACAAGGCCATGTTAGTTACCCAAATACAAAAGATACACTGAAATAAATGAGGAAAGAGGGAAAAACTCATGGGAACACAACCCCCCCCCTCAAATTACAATGCATAAAAAATAATGAGAAGGAACAAAAAACAATTGCTAAGCAACCCTGTCCTTCACTCCAAGAAGACCTCACAACTATCCAAGTTTGTGCTCATTGAAGATTTTGTTGAAGATGTATATGTATGCATGGATATGATTAAGTATATGCACCATTGATATTTCCACACATATCCACTTTCTCTTCTTGTAATAAAGAAGATCCAAATAAAGTTTGGATGAAACATTGAAAACCGTGCGACCGTTTCCAGAAAAACGTTGAAATTTTGTTGATTGTAAAATGATTATAACTTCACTTCCTTGACTCTATTTCAGACAATTGTTTTTTTGAAATTGGATATTTTCCCTGGAGGAATTAAAATATCCAATAACTTTCTGCAAATTTTTCTTAGAAAATATCATAATTGAGTCTGATGTGCGAGACTCCCTTTTTGTCTCTTGAGATGCATGCATTGTGCATAGAAAAATGTCTTCATGTGACCCCTGAGATGCATGGCATATATCTTCCACATGAATTCAGAAAATAAATATTGAATGGAGTAGACATCATCTTCAATTAATGGAATACAAATTTGTGCAAATACTTGTGTAGAAGACTCTTCAGAATAAAAAGTTTGATCTTCTAATGGCTTCTCTTCTGGCTCTATTTGTTCAACTTCCTACATGAAATATTCACAATATTCTTTATTCCCAAATAGAACCTCTAATATGGTCCATAATTCATTTGGAATTGATTCTAGTAATTCTTCATATACTTGATGAAAAAGTTTGGGAGAAACAAACATGCATATACATCATATGTCCATATCTTGTCTATTGAGAAAGTCATTTTTCTCATCGATGGAATTAGGATCTACTTCTGTTTCCATAGTTATTTTTTACAAGCCTCTACATTTGAGTTGAAGCATATTTTTTGTCTTCCATACCAAATAGTTATGAATCATGAGAAGTATTGCTGGTGAGTAAAACATAGATTCCATCTTTCTATGTTCTTCAATCTTCAGTACCTGCAAAAATAATTTGGTGTAGATTTTCTTAGCAGTCCGTGGGCTCTGATACCATGTAAATGTGTTGATCATGCACAGAAAATATCTAGCTAGAAAATGCCACACACATTTGTAGAGAAAAATTGAGAAAGAAGAAGCAAGAGAGAAAGAATGGAATAATTCTCATTAACCGTATTCCACACACAAAGAGTGAATAATTTACAATAGATATAGGATACATGAGTAACTAATGCACCATAGTGGTGGTCTAGAGTGATCTGTACACACAACAATTACAGGAGTAAAATGCCACTTAGTCTAGTCTATCAGGTAGTTATGGGTGTGAACTGCCACTTAGTGTGAGTTAACTAGTCTATCAGTCTTCAGTTAACTGACTGAAACATAGTGAAGTGAGGAGGAGATCAGGGAATCATGAGTATTTCACTAGTCCGGTGATGATCCCAAGGACAATGTGCATTCCAATGTTGCATGGTGATAATCCCAATGTAGCATCTAGACTCCACTCAACTGATCAAACTGAAGTGAAAACTGAAGAGAATATTCTCCTGGAGGAATATTCTCCCTAAACTTTAGGAGACTAGATAATGACTAATAAACATAGGAAAAACTTAGGAAAAATAAATCCTAGGTGTGTGTGAAGTACTCCAAAATATCTGAGGACTACACATGTTTCCATCATAATATAATTTTGTCTATAGTTTGATTGTGGCTGGCCTTGAAAATGTTGTTTAGGGCCTCACAACGGCCCTGAAAGTTTGGGACCCAAAAACTAGAAACAAAACTGCCAAATTGAAACTTCCAAAATGAGCCAATTGGAATAGATGGGTGGTCACCGATATCCACCTTGATCAAGAAACCATTCCTCCCAACCATCCTAGCTACATCCAATGGACAAAGGATGGTATCTATTACAACAATATGCTCGTTATAAGCTCAACATGTCACTTACAGGAATTGAACTTAGGTGGGGAGGATAACAATCATTCCTCCCAACCACCTGAGTTAAACCCAATTGACTAAAGGATGGTATCTATTACAACAATATGCTCACTATAATCTCAAAATGTCACTTGCAGGAATTGAACTTAGGTTAGTAGGATAACAATCATTCCTCCCAACCACGTGAGCTAAACCCAATTGACCATGTTCTATTTATAATATTGCACATTTGAATTTTAATATTTATTATGTTTTTATTAATGCTTAAGTTATTAGACATATGACACTATCAATTGTTCGCATTTTTATAGGTTCATTTGATGATCCGTAAACGGGTCGAGTACTACTCTCCCAAATGTTTACAATGTGAGGATCTTTAAATTGACTATGGCTTATACAGTTTTATTGAGCATATTAGTTCATTTATCATAATGCATTACAAGCATAAACATAATACAAATGAATATCAAGGAGCATAAAAAAACACATGAAGGAAATTAAGAGAGAGACAACCGATGTTGATAATAGAGTTCACCCCTCCACCTCTGGGGCTACGTCTCCAGACCTGCTCCAACTGGAATGCAGATCTTCTATATTCCTTCTTCAAAGTGAGCTCTCAAAACTCTCTTACATTCAAGGACTATGGCTCTTCATTAGCTCATCACTATGGCTTTCAATAGCTAAGCACTCTCTCCTCCGTCCTTCAACATGGCTCACATAAGGAATATATATAGTTTTTCCTTACTCACTCTCCAACTAAGAGCATTAATTACAAGATCCACAATTGTAGGATCTTATTACAAAGAAGGAAAAACAAGATCCTTAAAAGTAGGATCTTCAACCATCTTAGGCTTAAAAATGGAAAAGTCTCAAAACTACCCAAAGACTTTCCAACCATGCCCTTGAT
>ML790255.1:457784-502918 GCA_009831015.1 Picea engelmannii | reverse complement strand
TGCGTACTACCTTCAAAAGTGTGATTTAGAGAAACTGATAAGTGTAACTTTCTTCATGAAAATGATCTTAAAGAAGAGCTAGATCTTCCATCATCATGTCATTATTATGTCATCATCTTGATAACCAAAAATGTGGATAACACCAATCATGGTGTCAATCGAATTAAGATTCGAAATATTGACCTCCTCAGGTTTCCATCCCATCTTTTGGACAATGGAGTCTTTCAAATCAGAGATAACTTTGACAGTGGCCGGTTCCGCTGATGCACCTGATCCCCAACAATGACGCCATTACTTCTCGATTCCGAGTCGGAAAATTATTTAGTGTTTTCCATCAAAAGGGAGATACCTGCCCCCATAAAACTCGAAATTTTGCAACATAGCAGAAATAAAACTTGCAGAAACATTATGAACTGTTTACCGAACCAGCACCAAGCACTTTCATCTCGTAATCATGCTTTTCCAATGATGGATGGATCCTCCTTCTTCACAGGCTCTTTTACATTCTGCTTGTTTGACTTTTAGCGAATTTCAGGGTGCAATTTCCATCACTTCTTCTCCCAATGGCCACTAATTTTGCAGAAATTGCAAAAATTCCTTTGTCTTCCGTTCCGCTGTACATTCCTGGTAGGAGGATATGAAAGGTTCTTCTTCTTCTTGGTCTCACTTCTCGTGGACACATCCGTCTTCTTAACCCACATTTTCTTTGTTTGATGCTTAACTACATCACGGTTAGAATATCTATGGAAGTAATCATTTCTCTTATATGCAAAATAAAAACTTGAATGATTGTTATACCTTCCTGACTTGTCCTTGAACTGATGAGGACTAACTGTCTTGATTCCCTTCTTGGAATCCGGTGGTGAAGAGATGGCTTTCGCTTCAGCAACTTTCGAGCATTCTCCTTTCTCTTCATGTCCATAACCCAAGCCTGCAAATGGTTTTCTTGGTACAACCTCCAATGGCTGGGTGACTCCTTGACCATTAATGCCAAGTCCACCTCCTCTATACCCCATCTTCATGAGGATCTTCATGCCAACATTAGTTTCATATTGAGAGAAAACAGAACATGAAGAAACATCATATACCTCGGTTTGAGATGCAGCATCCATATTCTCAACCTTCTGCAACTTAGCCAATAACTCTTCTTTGTCTCGTAGCATTTCTTGAAGCTCCTGCTTCTCCTCTTCAGCTACTTGCAAAAGTCTTCTCAATTCTGCATTGTCAGCTTGAATGCTGTCATTGATATCTTGCAACTCTTTCATTCTTTCAACATGCTTCGCTCCTCTGCCCATCCTGCAAAGCAGTCACCTACTCTGATACCACTTGATCCGTAAATGAGTCGAGTACTATTCTCCCAAATGTTTACAATGTGAGGATCTTTAAATTGACTATGGATTATACAATTTTATTGAGCATATTAGTTCATTTATCATAATGCATTACAAGCATAAACATAATACAAATGAATATCAAGGAGCATAAAAAAACACATGAAGGCAATTAAGAGAGAGACAACTGATGTTGATAACGGAGTTCACCCCTCCACCTCCGGGGCTACGTCTCCGGACCTGCTCCAACTGAAATGCAGATCTTCTATATTCCTTCTTCAAAGTGAGCTCTCAAAACTCTCTTACATTCAAGGACTATGGCTCTTCATTAGCTCAGCACTATGGATTTCAATAGCTAAACACTCTCTCCTCCCTCCTTCAACATGGCTCACACAAGGAATATATATAGTTTTTCCTCACTCACTCTCCAACTAAGAGCATTAATTACAAGATCCACAATTGTAGGATCTGATTACAAAGAAGGAAAAACAAGATCCCTAAAAGTAGGATCTTCAACCATCTTAGGCTTAAAAATGGAAAAGTCTCAAAACTACCCAAAGACTTTCCAACCATGCCCTTGATTCTCTCAACCTACAATTGAGATAAAAATGGCAAATTGGTGTGAGGTGGTTTCTCACATGAAAACCAATTTCCATAATTAATAAATGAATAATATGTGAGACAAATTTTCTCTCACAAATATTAATCATTTTAATTACAAGTGAATAGTAATAATGCATGAAGTATTTTTCCCACAAATGCATAATTAAATGCGTGAGAAATAAAACTCAAGAAAGCATCATTTAAATCCACTTAAACACTTTTGTCGCCACCTTAAAATCAACATGGCGCTAATTTCTTTCACGTGTGGAGATCCATTCAGATCATTTGATCCCATCTACGTGGGCATATAGACATCATTTTCACACTGAGTATGTTGATGATGGACACACCACACAAGATTGTGGAGTGGAGGTCGACTTCGACCAATCTAGTCGTGCTAGCCATTGTGATAAAAACCTAATAGAGAAGAAGTTAGGTTACAATGTAAAGATACAAGAGATCATGCAAGTGGACTTCTCATCATTTTAATGTGTTATATTTTGTTACAAGTGGTGGGATACCTTCGACCGGAGAAATGTAAAGGAAGATCATGATAGTGGGATAATATGTATTAACTCTAAAAAATGTGGGTTGAAACTAAGGAGCCTTATGTTTTCCCAAAACATTGCAACCAAGTGTGTTTTTACCTAGATGTGTTGGATGGGGATTGTTGGTTCGTACTAAGAAATGGTTCAAGATCTAAACATGTTTTTTAGAACAACATTGTTATGATGCCAAGTGAGGAAGGTAATCAGGGCGATGGCAACAAAGACTGATTTGGATTTCTCCGTTTATATTGTGGATGTGCCATTTTATTATGGGTATCTATAATGTTGAATCATGTTTTTATTTCTTCATTTTATAATTATGTTGGATATGAAAAGTTAACAAACATTCACAACTACCATATTGAAATACATTAAATAGTCCAATCATAAGATGTGGTTTTGATATATTTTTATTGTCATATTTATTTTTTATTATAGCAAATTTATGTTGTATTGTATTAACATATGTTTATGTTAACCTTTGAATTACCAAGCATTAATTGAGATATCACAAATCCGGTGACATAGTGTAGTAAAGATTTATTTTAAATTATATGTTATTTAACAAAAAAATGAAGAAATTAAAAAATCAAATCTCAAAATTTTTATTGTTTAAAAAAATCAAAATTCAAATAATTATATACTTACTTTGATGGAACTTCTAAGGACAATTCCAACAAAATAACCTTGTGCAACATCTATGAGTTATGGAATTACACTTTTGGTGTTGAAATTCTCAACCTTAACTAGTGCAACTATCATGGCATTCACCTATTCCACTCCATCCTTTAGTTTATTAATCATGTATAAAATCATATAAATCATTCTTTTTACATTCTCCTTGAAATAAGTGTCAATAGGAAGCACATGGAAATTCTAAAAAGGTCATTTTCTAGAGCCTACTCAGAATTAAGGAAAATTTTAATGATCCGTACTTATCTAAAAGTGTAGAAACCTTTGTCAATTTTACTAATTCTTAAAATACTAAATATAAAATGTTTCATGATATTATTTTTTAATAGAAGATTCATAAAGTTAGTATTAGAGTAAAAAATTGTGAAACCATTTCACCAAAAGTGTATATATCAAAATGTATTATTATTCTCTATATTTAGTATTTTAAATTTAATTGAATAAATTTCATATATTATAATAGTTGGATAATATAAATTAATAAAATATTTGGAAAAAATAAATATTAAGAAAATAGAATAATTGTGATTTTAGTAAACAATTATATTAAAAAATTGTCTTCCAATCTTTGAATAATAAAAATTAAAAAAAGCCTAAATTTTATTCAAATGAGAAGGATACAATTTACATTTTGTAGAATACCTGTGAGGCAAATCACAAGTATTGCCTACTCTCTGAGATGAACCAAGTGAACCGGGTGTTGATAGAAGGCTTCATAAAAAGTAGACAACGTTACATCTCCCTTATCAAAAAACAAGGATCCAGAATATAGTCAGTGTAGTTGTATAGGGTATGCCATCATATATACAAACCATCACATGAAGTTACATAAAAATGAATTTACACTGTGCTAGTTACCAAGAAAAAACCACCATAGAAAATTTTCATTATACACATATAAAGCAACCAGAAGATCTAATTAGGAAACAACTAATGTTGTGGGTAAAAAAAGATAGCATTATTATTCAATCATTATCATCATTATAAGTGAGTAATTATGTTATTATTATTATATATGAAAAATACAATATATATATATATCAAAATGTATTTTTATTCTCTATATTTAGTACTTTAAATTTAATTGAATAAATTTCATATATTATAATAGTTGGATAAGATTTGAATAATAAAAATTAAAAAAGAACTTTATTATTACATAATCATCATTATTATTAGTGAATAATTATGTTATAATGTCATTATTACAATATATGAAAAATACATAATTATTCAAATCACAATCATTTCACCCATCATATTTAAATATTTTTGTTTCTAAACACATTCAATCAACATATTGTATCTTTTTGGACAACAAACAATTCACCTTGAAGAGAAAATAAACATTATTTGGCATTAATGGTTATAATGTTTTGCAATTACAATCCAAATTAAATGGTTTCATAAAAGTAAAGATAAAAATTATATGACAATTGTAAATTTAAATGAGTGATACATCTCAAATTTAACTTGAAAATAGAGAAATCATTAACAATGTTCATCATTAACATACTCATAATACATTTTATAAATCAAACAACAACAACCACAACATTATATGAAAAACATAATATACATGAGTGATATACATATGAATATACATTCAAACATACATCTCAACAAAATCTGCAATAAACATGTCATATATACATCTCAATTCAAATATAAAACAATCAATATACATGTCAATCAATACCATTACTAGCTAGATCCACCACTAGAGCCAAATGAATCAATGTCTCTACTACCAGAGGTAGATCCTCTATCAAGACCAGTTATGTCAGAAATAAATGTCGAAAAAAGTACACTATCAAATGTCTCTCTATCAAGATCATTAGCAGGTGCATACTTGGTGTGAACATGGTGTCCAAAGAATCCAAATATTGTGACACATGCAGAAGAGGAGGAGGAGGAGGAGGGGTGTTGGGAAGCCTCTTAGGCCCTTGTCATAGTCATCATATATTATACATAGACACTAGCATAAGATAATATGTGAACACATGTACTAATGAAAGTAAATATATGTAGGGGATACATACATCTAACTAAGGATTAGTTGGAGCAGGTGCAACCACTCCAACCATGTCTCTTATGTATATATACTCATGAAGATGGAATAGAAAGGTGGTTGGTTAACCTTCCCACAAATACTTTTTGAGTATGTGCATGTGTTCTTGATGTGTTTCTCTAATGTAGTATCTTCCTTTAATGCATGTAATCTAGAAGATTACAATAGTGGCATCGTTGCCTCCTTCATTCAGTGGGGTGATAGAAGGAGCAAATGGGGGCGGTCTGAACCTGAAAAAGATGGAAAAATAACTTGTGGATGTTCATAGTTCATGCTTGTTGAATTTTGAAACTGATGAATATTTTTTCTTTATTTTTCATGATCAATCTATTGTTCATGATGGTGGTTCGAAACTACAAAACTAGAAAGAAGTGAAGAATTTTCAATCTAAAGATGCTAGTGAAATATAGATGTTACGTGGAAGTATGCTTCGTGATGTTTCTCACAAGTCTGCATAAGAAACAAGGTATTGATTATGTTGATTTCTTATGATTGGTCTAAATCCACACATCATTCGATAACTCCTGCGATGTGATGTTATGCATGGGAGGAGACTACAAGAAATGTTGATATTAAAAAGGAGTAACCAAGATGAATGATACGTTGAATTCTATGAGGGATTTGTTCATTATTATGAGGAAGACCAAGTATCTAGATGAATATTGCATTAATCCAATTTCAATTGAGGCCATCCTCCATTCCCTACCTGGACACCGCCCATGATATGTTGTTGAGTGGCTCAGTTTATACAATGCATTGATTTTCACATCAATTCATTTATCTGATTGTACGCAAGCTTGTATCGTCAAGAGATATACACCCATTGAATTCTATGACTAGGTCGACCCATGCACAAATTTTATAATGAAGACAAATTTGTCATGAAGAAGCACACCAACTATCGAGTGAGTGAATCAACTAAGCTTTAGAGCTAGTTGACAAAATTGTGTTGTAATGGAAGAAATCCCGGAAAGGGTCGACGAGAGATATTGACTTGGTTACAACAATGAGTATTTATTTTCAGTAATGTTTCTAAGAATCAACAAGTTTTATTTGTGTGGGTGTTTTGGAACACTAAAACAACCCACTTGCAGATTGAATAGAAGCATTGCTTCTGAAATGTTCTCACCTATTTGATTGATTCTTTCATATGATTTCATGACCCATTCACTATAATTATGGTTACATAAATGTAATAGATAGAAAACTAGGTAGTTTCCAGTTTTAATTTTTAATGATGATCTCTCAACATTGAATCTCTTAATTCCAGATGCAGATGGGCGATGTCTGACCAATATGATGAGAACTATGAAAGGGTGGAAAAGAGACATACCTAAATGAAATTAATCAGAAGAATTCCATATTGGAGGCACAAAGATCAACCAACTTCCATGCTAATTGAAAGAACCTACCACCATATTTTGAGTTGGTATATTTTTTTTTGTGCACACATGGATGTCACGTCTGCCCCATAGATCCACTTCTTGGTTGAGCATTGAATGAAGGAGTCAAATTCTTGGCCATAGGGTCGATTGATTGTTGAACTTATATAACATCGGTTTGTTGGTCGACTACATATGGGAGAAGACTGTATAAAATTATTCATTATAGCATGATTTGTTTCTGCGATCCCATCATGTAATCTCATTTCTTATCATTCCGCAAAGGAATAAAATTCCTAGAAATGTGTGCTGAAGGCATTGTTGACTAGAGTCCAACATAATGAATAAGAGAAATATACTTCCATGATCCAAATGTTGTCCTAATAATATCAAAATGTTAATTCGATAGGAATAGTATCCCTAGTATTCCAAAGTTCACCTTTAAAGTTGAGAAAACAACACCCAAGTTGGTCAAATAGTGACCACCTAAGAGACACTAAAAGAAATCCAAGAAATATGAATCAACAAAAGAATTGACATGGGAAGCACCTCATTCTCAACTTCACTCTTATTTATGGACCGAGAATGGAAACCATCATATGGTCGACAAATTGAATACAATGAGGAGACATCTAGAAAGGGAGGTGACAGAGTTGGGTGTGTTGGGTTGTTATATTCTTTGCAGTGAAATTATATCCAAGGTGGATCGACTGATGGTCAAATTCAAGGTGGATCGATAGCAGGTCAAAATCGAGGTAGATCAACAGCAAGTTGAAGGTCGAGGTTAGTCAACCAAGTCAATTCGAGTTCAAAGGCCGAGGCAGTTGGACATGGTAAAGGCGTCGACAAAAAGTCGAAGGTCGAGGCGGTTTGACATGGTAAAGGCATCGACAACAAGTCAAAGAGGTAAAACGATAAGAGGTCAACAGGAGGGCGTGTGTCTACCTACTAAATATTGAATGAAGGCCAACTAGTAGTCGACTGGTAACCCAACTTGGAGTCAACTGTAACAGAATCCCAAGATTTGTGATATTTGTAGCCAATGATCTACATGTATCTGTAACCATTTTTTGGTGCCATTTCTTTAGGTTTTTTCCTGTTGTAAATCCTATAAAGAGGTTTTTTGTAAGGATGTAAAGGATAATCAATGAATCATGAGATAGCCAATATTTAGAGAAATATTTAGATGTAGGTTGTTGGTCATTTAAATGTAAGAAAAATTGGATATAGAGTTGTTCTTGTCTATGGAAGAGGGTATGGTGTCAACTGTGTATTAGGTGTGGACCAAGGTTATACATGTATCATTTTATTCATATTTAATAAGAAAACAAGAGAGAAGAACACTCAAGGAATGTTGGTTTTCCTGGTTTGGGTTTCCGAGGTAAAATCTTTGTGTACTGTGTGATTACTTTGTCATTTATGTTCTTGATTAAATTCTTCTTCTATTATAATAGGTTTAGTGTGGAATTGTGTCTCATTTCCTAAAATGTAATGTCCCCCAACCCATGTGAGTGACATTATGGTGCAGAATACTCTTAAAAACAAAATTGTTGCTAACTAATTTAATTCATTTACAGTTAACAGATTTCCTGTAGATTTCGGGTACAAATTAAAACATATTAGCTACTGTCTTTAACCAAAAAATATAAGCATATACAACATGCTAATAATAAAAATGAAATGGAGCTAAACAACTCATTACAATAACATACAAATCACTTCCAAATACACAGAGTTCATGCACAATACTTAAATACATAATTTAACACAACAACAAGATGAAACACTTATCTTTTCACAACAGTTGTGCAACCAACCGCTTGGGATGGAAATTCCACTTAATCGTAGACTAATTGTTCCAAATATCAATAGACATTTACCCCTGATCTTAGGCTAGCAATCTAAAAAATAGGGTGGTCTCTCATATTCCACTCACAACTCATAAATCCCTCAACCCAACTGATATTCTCCTACAACTATCCCGATTTTCCACCATCTCTCTTCCTCTTTGACATGTTCAACCCAAGGAATGTAACCCTTCATTGATATTAGTCCCTTGGGCATCACATTGATTTATAAAGGTCTCTTTGGAATAGGTAGATAAGAATCTCTCAGCTGGGAACTCAAGTAAACTGCTGCTAGGAAAACTATATTCAAACCAACAATAACCACTTGATGTTTTAGTGAAACTCACCTAGGAGTTCACTCTTTAGTCCTGACAACATGGCTCTTCAGTTTTCCATCTCCAATTCGCTCCAATTACACTCCATCTTACTCTAGAATTTGCCTCCATGGCTACCTCAGCTTCAAGCTCTCTTTTCTTTCTTTCTTCTTAGTTGTCATGCATAAACTAGACTAAACAAAAACTTCTCTCTCCCCCCATATAGATTTCCTTTCTTTGACTTTTCTTTCATGACTCACACTCATCCCCAAGCTGATTGTACTCAACCCCCATGTGCCCAATAACTTTAGGATTTGACCACTCACACCCACCCTCTTACATGTATTCAATGATTGTCTCTGGAAACACTCAATCATAAATGGGAAGGTTCATATACAAATAACAAATTTAGGTAAATGGTTTAAATCAATATACATGGGTAATTTCCCCCTTGGACCCCTCTTCGACATTATCCTATAAACTCCCCTCTGTTGTGGATTAATTCATCCCCCATATATTTTCCATGTCCCCTTAGCAGTTGGCTTCACATTTTATTAATAAAACAAAGAAATACAATTCACATATTACATCGCTTGTTCATAGCCACATATTATATATACATAAGCATTAATTAAATTGGGGATGTTGCATTCCCCCTCCCCCACAATTGTGCACCATTATCGATGCACTCTATGACAATATACATATATGAAAATTTACATCGCAATACTTAGAAAATAAAATTATGCAATTTTACAACTCCAGTAGTAGCTCTAACCAAAATCTCATGTTCCTCTCAACTTTCCAACCCAAGGAATGCACCATTTGTTTATCAGGGATAACCCAAGGGATGTACCATATATTTATCAAGGCTTACCCAAGTAATGCTCCATTATTTTATCAAGGCTCCTAGCACAGTTGACCGTGACTCTGAGATGTGGTTCCAGATCTCTAGCTACTCAAAACAGAGTCTTGCATTATGTCTTCTTCAAAACTCTCAAACATTTGAGGGTATTGTTCCTGCATTTTTTATTCATGCTCCCATGTAACATCTTCGGGACCATAGCAGTTCCATTGAACCTTTACCATCCCTATGGATTTTTTCTTAAGCCCTTTGACTTTCTGGTCCAGTATGCGTATTGGTTTCACCAGGAAATCCCCTTCATGATCCACGTGGATCACATTCCAATCAATTATGTGGTTAGGATCAGGCACATATTTTTTTAACAATGACACATGAAATACAATATGCACTCTCATGGATGTAGGCAAAGATAAAATGTATGCATTTGGCCCTATTTTTTCTAATATTTCAAAAGGCCCACAATATCTTGCTGCAAACTTCCTAATTTTAGAGAAATTATCTTTTCTTTTACTTTTGAGAACACATGTTCTCCCACTTTAAAATATTTGAAAACTTTGTTCCTGTCTGCATAACGTTTTTGCCTATCTTGGGTATCCTTCAAATTCTGTTTTATCTTTTCCATCTGATCTTCCATTTCCTTTAAAAATTTTGGCTCAACAAATGCTCTGTCTACTGGATTATCCAAACTCATTGGTGTGTTATATTTTCTACCATAAAATGCCTCAAATAGACTCATTTTCAATGAGGCCCGATACCTATTATTGCAGGAAAATTCAAATAAATGGATATAATATTCCCACTTTAATGGTTGATCCATCACATACATTCTAAGAATGTACTCAATTATCCTGTTAGTCCTTTCATGTCCCAAATCCATTGAACAAACCTTTCCAAAAATTGGAAGTAAAATTTGGGTCTATGTCTGAAACTATTTCCTTAGGCACTCCATGTAGCCTAGCAACTTCTCTCATATAGATTTCTGCAATATTTGTTTCCTTGTGTGTAGTCTTTACTAGAATGAAATGTGTTGCTTTGGTCAATTTGTTCACCACCACTGTTGTAACAGAGATTATCAATGGGGGGGCGCATGAGTGCAAGACTGGGAGAAAAACCTCTGTCAAGAGAGTTTCATTGTAATGACTGAGTTTCTTGTAAACCAGATTGGAGTAATAAAGACGATTTTTGCTTGAGACTATGAGATTCATCACGGTTGATTTCTTTCAACATGTTTTCCTTTTCTTTCAGCTGTGTTAAATCTGTTTGGACTGCATTTATGTGTTCCTTACTCGCAGTTGTTATTGTTTTGTCATAGCCTTATGTCTTCCTTAATCCATCACTACTACATTACATTTTGTTTTCCTCTAACTGATGGGCTTCGTTATACTTTAGTACGACCACTACTATAACGAAAGGATTTGGGTTTTCTGTAATTGTTTATTGCCTTTCCTCTGCACCAACTATCAGCTGTGTAAGACCAATCTGCATTTTCAGATTTCTGCATATATCCTTTGCTACGTCGGCCTTTCCTTTTTCTTTCCGCTACCACATCATGATTAATCAAAACGCTAAAAGATATACTTACTTTGCCTCACTTTCTGCAAGTTATTTAATCTCTGTTATTGTCTCTTTTCTTCATTTTTCATTTGACTCCATGCCCAATGGACCTTTTCCCTGGTTTAACACCCAAACTCAAAAAATCCAAGACCATCATTTACCCATAAATCTGCCCACCTTTTTCATGCTACTTAAATTACTATTGTGACATTGTTCGAGAGATCCCTCTCGGGTTGGAAGGGGTAGCTCCCAATCCAAAGGTGTTCAAGGTTGCCTCGAGATTGATTTGCTGCAGCCCATTTCAGTTTCGAGTGTCAACATTTTGGTGCCGTTGTCGGGGACGGAGGATGAAGTTATCTTCCCTGGGATACGACAAAGTTCAGATCTGTCTCTTGATGGTGAACAAGGGATAGGCATTCAATTGGCTATGATCATTCACCTGGTGACTCCTTGGTTCGTAGACTCTACATGATTTTGTTGGTGACTCCACTGGTTTCAAATGTCGAACTCGTTCGCTGCTCGAATTGCTACAAGGTTTGCTCCACTGGACTTTGCAAATGTTTATGGATTTCCAAACACTGTTCCAGACATTAAAATTTGGGGGGATATCCTTCCTAAATTTGGAGAAAATGAGGACGACAATCCGGGTCAACATTTGTTTGAATTCCACAAGCTCATGGAGGAATTAAATGTACGTCATGAAGATGTCCTCATGAAATTGTTTATGTTTTCATTGGAAAAGGATGCTAGACTCTGGTATAAATATTTACCCCATTCCAGTATTCCTTCATTAATATGCTTTCACGCACTTTTTTATCAACATTGTAAGAGGATATATTCTACTGAAATCCTTTTTGAAGATTGTTGTGATACAAGTCCTCTTGAGGAGGAGGAAGAAAAAATAGAATTTTCTCAAGTTGATGAAGATGACCAGTATAAGGAAGAGAAGGGTCCACCCCTACACAACTCTGTTGCAGCCCCTACTCACACAGATTTACAGCTTTCACACACTCCCAGATATGAGTGTCATATTTCTTCCATCTCTGAAAATGTAAATCTATTTTTAAATGGTGACAGTCATCTATTCCATGGAACTTTACAGCAAGTTAGTGAACCTGTTTATGACAATTTCCTGCCAGAAGGTCAGATTTTAGATTCTTCTTTGTTTCATGAAAAAGATATGGCTGCCATGTTCCATGATCCTGAGCACCATGAATCAGAACATAGAGTAGTCATGGATGTTTTAAAACCTCAGTATGATATGTTCTTCCAAGACCCTTTTGCTGAGCTTTTAGATTCATTTAATGTAGGAGTATGCTATGTCATGAGCATTTGGTTACAAGAATTGATGAAAGGTTTGCAAATCCATGATCACCAACAGGCTGGATGGGGATTGTCAATTTCTTTTTTCAGCCTGCTCGAAGAAAGTGTAAAAAATTTTCAAATGAGAAGACAATTATTGGATTAGCTTCACTGGCATTTTCGTATCATTTGATTCTGAAAATCTTTCAGTAGTTAGAGTAGGTGATGTATATAAATAATCTTGACTTCAAGCATTAGATTACATTGATAGTCTTCAATATGTTTTTAGTTCAGTTTTGAACCCAGTATGGTTTTGACATAAAGCGTTACGACTCCATAGCCCAATGGATGAATAAGTGGGTTTTTTGTTCCGCAAAGATGCAAGTAAAGTGACAACATTCAGGATTTGATAAGGATGATTTCGGGAAACCAAATGGACGAAGGCACTTGGTCTATGGTTCTTGGCACTTTCAGGAAAGCACCATCCCTAGAGGGAGCCTATGTTGTAATAGAGATTATCAATGGGGGGGCGCATGAGCGCAAGACTGGGAGAAAAACCTCTGTCAAGAGAGTTTCATTGTAATGACTGAGTTTCTTGTAAACCAGATTGGAGTAATAAAGACGATTTTTGCTTGAGACTGTGAGATTCATCATGGTTGATTTCTTTCAGCATGTTTTCCTTTTCTTTCAGCTGTGTTAAATCTGTTTGGACTGCATTTATGTGTTCCTTACTCGCAGTTGTTATTGTTTTATCATAACTTTATGTCTTCCTTAATCCATCACTACTGCATTACATTTTGTTTTCCTCTAACTGATGGGCTTCGTTATACTTTAGTACGACCACTACTATAACGAAAGGATTTGGGTTTTCTGTAATTTTTTATTGCCTTTCCTCTACACCAGCTATCAGCTGTGTAAGACCAATCTGCATTTTCAGATTTCTTCATATATCCTTTGCTACGTCGGCCTTTCCTTTTTCTTTCCACTATCGCATCATGATTAATCAAAACACTGAAAGATAGACTTACTTTGCCTCACTTTCTGCAAGTTATTTAATCTCTACTATTGTCTCTTTTATTCATTTTTCATTTGACTCCATGCCCAATGGACATTTTCCCTGGTTTAACACCCAAACTCCAAAAATCCAAGACCATCATTTACCCATAAATCTGCCCACCTTTTTCAGGCTACTTAAATTACTATTGTGACATTGTTCGAGAGATCCCTCTCGGGTTGGAAGGGGCAGCTCCCAATCCAAAGTGGTTCAAGGTTGCCTCGAGATTGATTCGCTGCAGCCCATTTCAGTTTCGAGTGTCAACAACCACCACGATGGAATCATGTTTCTTTAGTATTCTTGGCAAGTTAGTAATAAAATCAATCGAGACAACTTCCCACTTTCATTCCGGAATGGGAAATGGTTGTAGCAAACTTGTTGGGTGTCTATGTTTTGTCTTTAATTTTTGGCATTCTAGACCTCTGACTATGCAATTAGCCACTTCTTTCTTCATTCATGGCCAAAAATATTGGCTTCTTACTGTTGCAATTGTTTTTTTATATCATGGGTTCGCTGCATATGGAAAATTATGCATATCCTTCAACACTATGGTTTTCAGCTCACTAGAATTCAACACATACACCTTACCTTTGTACATGAGAATTCCATCTTCTTTCAACTCATAATAATTAAATTTCTGCTGAAAATTACCTTGTTGTAATTTCTCTTTTATTTTTAAATAATTCTGATCTGAATTTTCTGTTGCAATAACTTTGTCTTTCAAATATGTCTTGTACATGATAATGGATTCAATATGCACTTCATGAGATCTCCTGCTGAGTGCATCAGTCACTTGATTTTCTCCATTTATGTGCTTAATTTCGAAGTCATATTCACTCAAAAATTCCAGCCATCTAATTTGTCTAGCATTTAGTGTTGGTTTTCCAAACAAATGCTTCGGACCACAATGGTTTGTCCTTATCTCAAATTTATTACCCATAAGGTAATGTCTCCACTTTTTCAATGCATGTACAATCGTTGCTAACTCCAATTCATGTGTAACATAATTCCTTTCATGCTCTTTTAATTTTCTGGACTCATAGCATACCACATGATCCTTTTGACTGAGAACTCCATCGAGTCCTTCCTTGCATGCATCGGTGCACAAAAAAAAATATTCGTTTGGATCTTCAATCTTCAATATTGGTGTACTTGTCAATATTCCCTTAAACTATTGAAATCTCTTTTCACACTTGGAAGTCCATTCAAACTTCACTCCCTTCTTTTGCAAAGAAGTGATTGGACTTGCAATATTTGAAAATCCTTTTATGAATCTTCAATAATAACTAGAAAGACCCATGAATCATTGGATCTTTGTCACATTCTTTGGTGCTGGACATCCTCTAATGGCCTCTATCTTCTCAGGATCAACTTCTATCCCTGTCGTTGGTATTATATGCCCCAAGTAATGAATATTCTTTTGGTAAAAGATGCACTTACTTAGATTAGCATATAATCTATGCTCTTTTCAAACTTGCAACACCATTCTTAAATGTTTCTAATGTTCCTCTTCGGATTTAGAATAGACGAGTAATAATATAGGAACACAATCAAAAACTTGTCCAGGTATTCCTTGAACACTCCATTCATCAGACACAGAAAAATAGTTGGGGCATTTGATATCCCAAATGGCACTATTGTGAATTCATAATTCCCATATCTTGCTTTGAATGTTGTCTTGTTGATGTCTTCTTCCCTTATCCTTACTTGATGATAGCTTAATCTCAAGTCAACCTTTGAAAATATTCTTGCACCTTTCAATTGATCAAACAAATCATCAATTCTGTGAAAAAGATACTTATTCTTTATGGTAACCTTATTAAGTTTCTTGAAATCAATACACAACCTTAAGGTTCCATCATTATTCTTCACAAAAAGAACCCAGGCTCCCCAAGGTGACACAGTTGGGTAGATATACCCCCTTTTTAAAAACTCTTCAATATGCATATGTAACTCCTTCAATTATGGTGTAACCATTATGTATGGTGTCTTGGAAACTGGTACATCTCCTGGTACCAAATCAATAGAGAAATCAATGTCTCTCTTGTGTGGAAATCCTAGAATTTCTCTAAAATCATCTTCAAAATCCCTCAAGACTAGATGGTCTTCAATGTTTACCACTTTATATTTGGTTTCCCCCTCCATATGGGCTAGAAACATTTGACATCCCTTCTTGAAGCTCTTCTTCAACTGCATAGTTGAAATATCTCTAACAACTACAACTCTTGGAAGCGAAATATTTCAACAATGTTAGAATTTATGTAACTATGGATAGCTCCAGAATCAATTAAAATTTTTATGGGATGGTTATCAATCTTACCTTCCACTTTGATCATGGGGGATTGATATTTTGCATGTTTGTCATCCAAGGCTGCATAAATCCTTGGCATTCTTCCTCCCATGTCTCCCACTTTTTCATCCTCATGAATGTTGTGGGAAGTCCTCATTATTTCTCCTTTATGAGGGAAGTCCCTATATAAGTGATTCCCCTCGCATCCCCAACATTGAGAAAGTTTCTTCCTTGGCCTTTTCCCAAATGAATCTGCATTCTTTTGATCATTTTGGGTTTCCTGGCCTTGCTGATTTTCTTGGGAGTTATTTCTGAAAAAAAGGAGGTTTAAAACGTTTTTGCCTTTGATCCTTTTTCCCTTTCACCTTGTCATTCCAAGCCCTTTCAAACACTATCCTTCCTTTGTTTTCCTCATAAAGGTTCCTTTCTTTCCTTATGGTTTCTTCCAAGGTCTTGGGGTTATCATATTGAATCTTGTCACTATAAAAGGAGGGTAACCCACTTAGAAACCTCTAGATTTCATCCTTCTCATCCTTGATGAGGTCAAAATACTTCAAAAATTCAAAGAACCACTTCTCATATTCCTCCATTGCCATGGTTCCCAAATTGAGTTCAAATAACTCTTTCATATTTCTCTCATATTAATGTTCAAAAAAATATTTCTCTTGGAAAAATCCTTTGAACTTCCTCCATGAGATCCTTTTCTCATCAAGGCTCTTGGATTTCTTAAGTTGATCCCACCACATGGTTGTATTTCCTTTCAAGTGGTAGGTGGAAATTATAGCTTCTACCCAGGATGGGTAATCATGCAGCTGGAAATATTTCTTCATTTCCAATAGCCAAATCTCTGGCTCTTCTTCTTTCCTATGCTCACCATTGAAACTAGGTGGCTTGATTTTCCTAAGTTCACCTTGCAATATGTCTACCTCATGCGTTCTTCTTTTCCTCCGAATAGGAGACACACTTGGGTTTCTCCCTGGCCTTGAGCTTGCATGAGTTCTCCTAGTGTACTTCCTTGAATAATGATGGCACATGCTCATGCTTCTTGAATTCCTATCATTTCCATGATCATCCCTTTTTCTATGGGATCTTGATGCTGACACTTGTCTAGCACTAGTTGCTTGGTTGGTGCCAGAATCCTTGTTAAATTTATTATGAAACATATTTAAACTCTGAAGTATCTCTTCTTGAGCCTTCATAATCCTTTCATTATCAGCTATGTAGCTCTGCACTTCCCTATTCAACCTTCTCATAGTGACATGCTCTTGCCTATCTCTTCTTCCATTTGAATTTGTCTCAACATTCCCCATGCTGAAATGCAGATGTATGAAATCTTCCTCATGGATGTAATATCCTTGAGCATGGTCCATAACTCCAATCCTCATATAATAACTAAAGTTTCCTCTGTACCTCTAATTTTGCAAGAAAAATTTCATGTAATAATTATTGTTAGACCATGCATATTATAAAACATTTCATTAATTGGAATACATGTTACTTCTTCATCAATTTCTGAAGGACACATTGCACCAATTCAATTTTTTATTTTCTTGATGCATTCTTCCCAGAAACAACTTTCCAACGACTGAAAACTTGCCCAAAATTGAGCTATAGTTTGAAAGTTATACCTTCCAAAGTTTTTTTGGGTGTCTTTGGCCAATGTCCATACCCTTCGCCACGTGGAATCCACATAGATTCACCTCTCTCACACCATCTGACATGGCACAGTCATGACCTGAGTCATTATCCCCTGATGATGACGAGGCTACTATTTGCATGGAAAATCTCCTAGTCTTCACAAATATCAGGCCTTCAACCCTTCGTCGTTCCTATACAGGTTTACAACATCTCTAAAGACCCGAAGTCCCTAATTCTCCTCTCACTCCAAAATATATGGTGGGGATCAATCCATCATTAGATCCAACAGTTGAGAGTTTCCTACACCTAACACGAAGTTTAGAATTGGAAATGGTCCTATATTAAATCAATGGTCATGACTTAATCAATCATCAAGATCTATGATTTGCACATTCCAACATGACTGCACGTGTAGATCCTAAGCCAACACATATCCAAGATATCTGATGGTCCTTATCAAAGTGAAATACCTCCTTCTAATTAATGCCCTTACAACTTCAAATGTTCTTTCACTCTCCTTCATTGATCTATGTCCTCAATGAACGGTCTGATCTCCACTTCCCACAACTCGAGTGAATCTTGTTCACCTCCAAGCCTTGATGATCAACAACTCTATCTTAATCATTATTTGTGATGAATGGTTGAGTTTGTTTAGTGCTTTGGCATCTAACACATCCTCCTATATCCTTGAATCTTCTGGAGTCCCAGATTTTTGAAGTCTCGAAGTTCTTCGCAACATACTTCAACACTTCGACGCTTCGCCGCTTCAACACTTAATGCACTAACATGTCAAATCCCTCAGAGCCCTGAAATTCTAAAGTTTCAAATTTCTATAATTCCCACCACGTACTTCGACCTACAACAATTTGGGATGGTTTCACAACTCAAACCTTACATCTCCTGAAGCAAGGCTTTGTTGAAGTAATTGTGTTGTCCTTCCACTAGTTTATTGAATGGTCGAGAAAATATCCCAACAGATCCTTGATCTATGACTTGGGATGGTTCACTATTTCGATGTTTGGGGATTACGGTTGTTCCAAAATATTTTGCACCCAGAGTGGGTCAATGTTGAATGATCGTAACTCGCATCTAACGGTCAAGAAGGGTCTTAAAGGATCCCTAGATCGACGACTCGCATTACTTCGTGAATTTGCATCTATTACAGGTATTAACCCATTTAAGTATCGAAGGTTTACCTACTGAAAAGGTCATAAAGCAGGGATGACCGATTACTGTCAATCAACATTATTACTTACTCTATCCTTCCACTAGGCTCAATCTAATGGTTGAGTAGGGTCCCGAAGATCCTTATATCTATGGCCCATGTTACTTCATGACTTCAAAATTTGGGAATATCCCACGATAACCAATAAGAAACCACCAGTTGTCGGTCAGACTGTCTGGTAACCATTTCAACTGATTTCCTTTGGCGCGATTTGGATGTTGTAAATTTATAACATCCTAGAGCTTCGGATCTCTAAAGTCCCGAAGCTCAGAAGGATTAGCTCCTTTTTAGCATAGCACAGGGTTCGAAGACCCTAGTCATATGGAAATTTGAAAAGTCCCAGGGTCTATGCTCTTAAATCTCATCCGATATTTGGTTAAGTCCGTGGACTCGAGTCAAAGGTCTCTTGGACAAGAAAAAGAAAAAGAGGTTGAATCCTTAGGATTTTTTAAATTTATCATGATGAATATCAGGTGTCGATCATGAGGTCAAACATGATCTCAGTCAAAGATTCTCCAAACTTCCTATAACTCTATAGGCAACCATTCAAACTCGAATTCTCACTCACGAAAATGGGGATTCCTCTCTAAAATCTCTATTTTTCCCCCAAATCGGTCACACACAAAATATGCGGCAATGAATCTCACGAATTTACAACTATCTTGGCCCATACAATCCCATTGTTTGAATCAAAATCTCTGATACCATAATGTAACATCCCCCAGCCCATATGAGTGACATTACGATGCATAATACTCTTAAAAATGAAATTTCTGCTAATTGATTTAATCTATTTATAGTTAATAGATTTCCTGTAGCTTTCAGCTACAAATTAAAAAATATTTAGCTATCGTCTTTAACCACAAAATAGAAGCATATACACCATTCTAATAGTCAACATGAAATGCAGCTAAACAACTCATTACAAAAACATATAAATCACTTCCAAATACACAGAGATCATGCACAACAATTAAATACATAATTTAACACAACAATAAGATGAAACACTTATATTTTCACAACAGTTGTGCAACCACTTTCCCTGAGTTGAGGCTATCAATCAACAAAAGAGGGTGGTCTGTTGAGGCTATCAATCAACAAAAGAGGGTGGTCTGTCAAATTCCACTCAGTGCTCATAAATCCCTCAAACCAACTGATATTCTTCTACAACTATCTTGATTTTCCACCAGATCTCTTCCTCTTGACCTAACCAACCCAAGGAATGCACCCCTTCCTTGATCTTGGTACCTCCGGCATCCCATTCGTTTATCAAGGTATCTCTGGCACATGTAGCTAGGAATATCTCAGCTGGGAACTCAAGGAAACTACTGCTAGGAAAACTATCATCAAACCAACAACAACCACTTGTTGTTTCAGTGCAACTCACCCAAGAGTTCACTCGTCAAGCTTGACAACCTGGTTCTTCATTTTTCCAACTCCAATTTGCTCCAATTATGCTCCAACTTACTCTAGAATTCACCCTCCATGGTTTCATCAGCTTCAAGCTCTCTTTTCTTTCTCTCTTCTTGGCTCTCATACACAAACTTGACTAACCAAAAATCGCTCTCTCCCTCCATAATAATTTCCTCTCTTTGGATTGCCTTTCTTGAATCACACTCTTCCCCAAGATGATTGTACTCAACCCCCATGCTCCCAATAACTTTGGGATGTGACCACTCACACCCACCCTCTTGCATGTATTCAATGATTGGCTTTGGAAACACTCAATCAGAAATGGGAAGGTTCATATACAAATAACAAATTTAGGAAAATGGTTTCAATCAATATACATGGGTAATTTCCCCCTTGGACCCCTCTTGGCCATTATCCTAGACACTCTCCTCTCTTTTGGATTAATTCATCCCCCATCTCTTGTCCATGTCCCCTTAGAAGTTGGCTTCAAATTTTATTAATGAAAAAATAAATACAATTCACATATCACATCGCTTGGTTATAACCACATATTATATCTACATAAGAATTAATTAAAATGGGGATTATAATGGGGATGTTACATGATAAGTGGTATCATAGCCAAGATAAGATTTGACGTGTTGTATCAGATATTGATTTACCAATCTAGAATCTAAAATCTAAACCCTAGGTATAGTAAGAGTTTTAAGTCATAATTTGTGTTAAAGATCGTGGTAAAGAATGGCAAGCAGTTCAAGAATAGAGATAGAAAAATTCAATGGCCAAAATTTTGAGCTTTGGAAGCTTAACTTGGAAGATATTCTTATATATCAAGAGCAATGGACAATGGTCTGTCTAGGTACCCAAATGACATGCATGTTGATGGAATAATGGGATAAACTCGAAACAAGAACAAGAAGTACGATTCGACTTTGTCTTGAAGATTCGGTACTACTGAATGTCTCAGGTGAATATTCACCCAAGAAATTGTGGGACAAGTTGGGAAGATTATACCAGTTGAAATCTCTGGTAAATAAGTTGTTTCTCAAAAATAAGTTGTATGTTTTGAGTATGAGTGATGGAAGTTCAGTGACTGAGCATTTAAATGATTTTACTACCATTTTAAGCCAACTATCATATGTGGATATTAAAATCTTTGAGGAGAATAATTGTATTATCATATTATATTATTTTCCAGATTTCTAGGATAGCTTAGTCATGGATATAGGGAATAATACAAAAAAACTAGCACTAGAAGATGTGTTTTCTTCTCTACTATTAGAATAAACAGGAAGAAATAACATGGAAGGATGAACCAAATATGCTTTACTGGTGAGAGGTCGATCGATTGAAAGAGATAAAGGAAAATTCTCTAGTACAAAGTCTAAGTCAAAGGGTAGATCTAAATCCCCGGTTCAGTCGATGTGAATCTTCTATAAATGTGGTAAATTTGGGTATTACAAAATGGAATGCAAGTCGAGGGAGATGGAAGTAAGTACAAGATCAGATGAGAAACAGTCAACTGGGAGAAATATGACTCCATATAAGGGAGGAAATGTGTATATGTTGTCAACCGATACACAATAGGGTCAAGATGTTTGGTTGATCGAATCAGGAGCATCCTATCATATGATACCACATATATAATGGCTTTGCGAGTATGAACGATATGATGGAGGTGATGTGTTCTTGGGGGACGAATCGACAACAAAAATTTTCAGAAAGGAATATTTCGAATGATACTGTAGGATGGGAGGAAAAGAACCCTTCCATGTGTGCGACACATTTCAAGTTTGGTAAGAAACCTGATATATGTTAGAAAAATTAGTGATGTTGGAGTGCACACTCTGTTTCAAAAGGATTCGTGCAAGATGTTTAGAGGTGTGATGGTCTTAATGAAAGGATTTCAGATTGGAACCCTATACAAGTTTCTAGGGAGTGTTGACTCGATTGGATGCAAGAGAATCATTTTTCCTGAAGTTGACTCAACTTCAAATCGAATCGAATCGACTTGGGATGAGTCCATTCAAACCGACTCGAAAATTCATCATGAAGTCAACCCGACCATGCTATGGCACGAGAGGATGGTACACATTGGAGAAAAAGTACTTCGATATATGCACAACAAAGGTATGGTCGAAGGTTTTCTTGAATGTGATATAGAAGTCAAATTTTTTGAACATTTCATATATGGAAAACAAAGTCAGGTGAGGTTCCCATATGGAGTGACAAGGGAAAATGGGATTCTCCAATTGGTGCATAGTGATGTGTTTGGATCAGTTACAATGGATTCACTTGGTGGATCCTTATATTATGTCTCCCTCATAGATTATTTTTCCAGGAAGACATGGATATATTTCTTGAGAAAGAAATCATAGGTTTTCAAGAGATTTAAAGAGTCTAAAGATCTTGTAGAAAACAAGACAGATAATAAGATTAAGGTGTTGAGAACTGACAATGGTGGTGAATTATGTGGAAATTAATTTGATCAATTCTATAAGAAATGTGGCATATAACACCAAACTACCACACCATATACCCCACAAAAAATGGAGTTGTCGAGATAATGAAGAGAACATATGGACAAGGAAAGGAGCATGCTCAGTGGTGTTGGGCTTGTAGAAGAATTTTGGCGAAGGTAGTCGACACTACAAGATATATGGTGAATATGTCTCCTTCGTCGATGCTAGTCGACACGACTCCAAATGAGATATGTTCTGGTAAGAATCCTTCAGGTTCACATATCAAATTATTTGGCTGTGATGCCTTTGTGCATGTTCCCAAGGAAAATAGGAGCAAGTTGGACAAGAAGGCGGTCAAATGTATTTTCATTGGATACAAATAAGGAATGAAAGGATATAATATTTGTGATCCTGCATCAAGGAGAGCAGTGAACACTCGAGATGTGGTCTTCATAGAAGTCGAAGGTAATTATGAGCTTGAAGAGATTTTTTAGATTGAGAATAATCTTAAGACTATGAGGTTTGAACTGAGGAATGAAGAAGATGATTCAGATGAGTCGACTGAATCAAAGGAAGAGGTGGAAAAACCAACTTCGATGGTAAGGAGGTCAGAAAGAGTAAGACTATCAATCAAAATTTATATTCTTCCTAAATTTTGTTCCACATTCGTGTTAACTTCCATCGACAATGAACCCAAGTCAGTCGGTGAGGCAGTCGACTCGACATAGGGTAAAATTTGGAAGCCCACCATGGTAAAAGATATGTAATCCTTCCACAATAATGAGACATCCGACTTATTCAAGTTTCCTAGTGGAATAAAGATTTTCAGTAGAAAATGGGTATTCAAGAATAATATGAATGTCGTAGGACAAGTCGAGAAGTTTAAATCTCGAATGGTAGCGAAAGGATATTCCCAAGTTGACGGAGTCGACCTTGGTGATATCTATTCCCCTATTGAAAAATTAACTTCCATTAGAATACTAATGTATATGGCTACACCATTTGATATGGAAATAGAATATATGGATGTGAAGATAACATTCCTACATGGGGACCTGGAAGAGGAAATCTACATGAAACAACCTGAAGGATTTGTAGTAAAGGGAAATAAAGAGTTGGTGTGTAAATTAAACAAATACCTTTATGGTTTAAATCAATCACCACGGATGCGGTACCAGAAGTTCAACACATGCATCCTTAGTTTGGGATTTGTGAGAAGCAATGCTAATCATTGCATATATTCCAAGGAAGAAAGTGGGTGTTTCATATATGTAGCTTTGTCTGTTGATGGCATGTTGTTAATTGGAAACAACATGGATGCAATAAAGGAGGTGAAGAAGAAGTTATCCTCCAAGTTTGATGTTGGTGCAATTATATGCATAATATATTACCAAACATAAATTATCAATAGATATTCATAATCAATAGAGTTGATGCACTATATGTGCCGATAATAGATAGGTTCCTATGTCTATTTAGTATAGCTTAGAGAAGAAAACCATTTAGAAACCAACACACTTTTAAAAATAACAACCTTCACACAATTCGAAAGATGGAAAGCAAAACTCATAAACAAACAAAATCTCTTACTTAGGTGATGGACCTATTCTGATGGCTCATGAAAGGAAAAGATGAACTTTTGATTCTATCTTCTGGAGCAACTAAACTAACAACAATTAACACTTTGTGCATTCGCAACATTCCATTATAGGTGCATGTAGAGTGAGAGATGAAGGTTTTGATTTTGCATGTATTAGAAAGTTGTAACCTAATCGATTTTGGAAAAGAAATATAAGTGTAGTAGGATGCTCCATTAAAGATCATGTATGGTGAAATATGGAAATCCAACTTCTCTTGCGTTGACAAACTTTGCAACAAACAGTGAAATCAAACAAAATAACATGAAATCAAAATAACAGATACATGAAATGAAAATCTACACTAACAATTTACACTGAGCTTACCAAGATGGATCGGTGGCCCTTGCCAATGCCAACATGGAATATTTTAGATCAACAGATGATAACTTCTAAGAGACACAAGATCACTGAATTCAAACTTGCATTAATATTCAACAAGTAGGTTTACAAAAGGAGTCTCTTCATGAATCAAATCTACATCATAACAATTCTCTCCTTTCAAGAACCAATCTTACTTCATAATAATTCTCCCCAAGAATGAATCTTACATCATAATAATTATCCCCCTCTCATGAAGAGAGGGCACTCTCTTTTATACATGAGATCTTTGAAAATAAGATAAGCATCTCATAATTACAGATCCACTTTTCTCTCAACCAATTTCCCATTATTACAAAATATGATCCCTTCAAATCCTCACACATATCTCTCATATATCTTGGATAAGATATGTTTATCCATATCTCCATGATATTCTCCTTGGAATAGGCTTGAATTATCTCCTCAAATATTGAAATGGTGGAGGAAGTATTCGAGAAGTCTTTTGAATTAATCCTTCACATATTCCTACACATGACAAAGATCACACATTTTTGAGATATATATGAAAATATGCCAATTTTCTATTATTTAATCACAAATTCCCTTTTAATACTAAAATAAATGATTTGGAAAATAATAAGGTTAAACCCATATTTAATTATGAAAATGGTATCATGAAAGGTTAATGCGGTGATGAAATGTGAAGAATTATGAAGGGAAATGTGGATGAAAATACGACATTTCTGAGTCCCAACATACCCCCCAACTGAACTTGTTGCATGTCCGCATGCAACTGTGCATGGATCTTCTCAAGAATTTTTGGCATCTGAATTTTGGCTTTGAGTGATGATAATGAATATTTCCAGGATGGGGTTTACATGAGTAACAAATGACATTTTCTTATGGTTGGTTCTTGTGTGACAACCATGAATATAGAAAATGTTGGTTCTTGTGTAAACAACATTCATTTCGTTATTTTTTATCTTGTTGTTATGATAATTAAATGTTGGTTCTTGTGTAAACAACATTCATTTCATTATTTTTTCTCTTGCTGTTATGATAATAATTTACCCATTTACTTGCTGGAAAAAAATGAGCTATCAATGTGCATAAGGAAACATCACTGAGTATAAGAAAGCCTTTTTGCATATTTGTGAATCATGCCAATATGTATATCAATGCTTATGAATCAAAGTGCAACAGAGTATCGTTGGACGAAAAAAAATGTTGGTAAATGGTAAATGAGACAAAAAATGGAATGATGGTAGCGGAAAAATGGAGTGATGATAGTGAATATAGTTCCCCCCCCGCCCCCACCCCCCCTCCCCCAACTGAATTGGTTTCATGTCCTCATGGAATGTGGCATGAGTCATAGAAGTGAAAAGGAAAGGGAGCATGGTGAGGGAGTTTTCCAAATTCATTCACTCTAGAATGTAAGGAATTGCATGATTAAAGAGTAGAAAACAACATACCTCCAATTACCCAAAATGTTGATGAACTATGCAATAGGAATATGGATGATGCGGCTACTGGAGCATGGAATATTTCACTACTATAGGATCATGTGAAAGGTGACTATTGTTGTAGCTGCAACTGTTGTAACTGTTGGATCAGAGAATGTGAAGTGGAGGAATCTGAGCTGCTGCTGATGAATCATGGAAAAGAGGAAGTATGAAAGTGAAACTATGGTACTCTCATATGACTGGAAAAATAATTCTGAAAGTGATGATGGAGTCATGGAAAAGTGTAGTCTTCACCCAATGCTAAACCCGATGATACAATTCTAGTCATGTGAATGAATGTGTCGATGTCGAGCATGAAGAGAAGTCATTGGATCACCGACCATTGATGAATGTCATTAGCCAATGCGAGGCAAACTCATCATTGATGTCAATGAATGCCAAAGTACCTAAGTACATCTTGCAAAGTGCGAATGAATGAGATGATGTTGAGCCACTTGCAAGATCTGACAATCAAGGGACAATGATGTATTCCCATGATTGTTAGCGAGAGAACTTTCCATTAAGGCATGCAAGCCTCCAGGTACTCAAAAGGAGCTCTAGTCTATATCCCAGATAAGGTGCTGAGGTCGATGGGGCAAGACTTGTTGAAAGGTGGGCCTTAAGGAATCCCACATCATTCAACGCAAGTTCTGATAAAAGGATTGGTAGGACTATAGGAAATATCTCAGTAGAAACAGTGTTTATAAAAAGACAACGTAGTCATGGAAAAGGGAGCTGGATGGTTTTATTCATAAGGAAAAAAGATGAACTGAAAAAGATAAAGAGATGTATGCGACTCAGAAAGATAGGCGTGTGCAAAGTCATTAACGATAAGGCGATGGAAAGTGGACTTCAACATGGATGACTAATGTGCGTTTGAAGGAGAAAATGGGGGGTAAACATTCATGATGCAGTTGGTTTGATGAAAGGTTTCTATATAACAACAAACGTCATGATGTTTATGATGAGTAACAATTCCTTCAAGCATGTTTTTCGAAAAAATGTTGCGATTCTTAAAAATCATTGTGGAATGGAATGCGAGCATTTTCATTCCTGCAATCAAACTTAGTACTAATCCTGCAATCAAAATTGTGAGATCATCATAAAACATAAAATGTGAGATTAAGTACGAATGCAGAAAATTAAAGAGATAAAAAAAAATGTGTTTTACCTGTTGTCGTTGCGTGCTTATTCCATTGATGATTGCTTCTTGAAGTGACTTAAGAAAAAAAAAATAATGTTGAGCAGGAATTAGAGAATGTCCATTTGCAATTTTTTTTTTTTTGTTGTTTTGATTTTTATGATTTGTTTTTATTCTTGTAATTGATTTTTTTATTTTTATTTTTATAATGTTTTTCTTTTTGCAAATAAAAGATTATTTCTTTGTTTTGTTTTTTTGTTATCTAAGATTTTATTATTATTATATATATATATTGTACTGGGGAATCAACAACTGGCGGTTCTCGTACTCGCGTGACACGGGGTTGATCCCCGTCGGCTACCACTATAACCCTAGGTGCAACCACCCAGCTCGCAAGAATGGCGCACGAGTAAATCCGGGTGAGAATCGAACATGAGACTTCATTTTACAAATTTCCTTCCATTTTCATGGCACTTGCCAATCCGTCTACACCCATGCGTGCTATATATATATATATTATTATTATTATTTTTAATTTTAATTTTAATTAATTTTTATTATTTATTTTTTATTTTTGTCAAAATTGAAGCAATGGATCCTTGGATTATGATGTACTTTAAGCAGTATAGTACAAAAATTCTCTTTTTTGTTCCTGATAGAATGGAATGCATATTTAATACACCGTGGCTTCAAAATAAAAAATCTTGGGCTAATAACCCTCAACCAAACAACAAAAACAAAATATTTGCGAATGACATATTTTATTAGGAAACAACAAATTTTATTAAGGAATCCATTGCGTATACTAGTATGAAGGAGAAAAATAAGAATTACAATACTTGATATGGGTAGTAGTTGACAAAGTCGGCTCTGAGAATATACACTCTATCCATGACTGAAACACGAGTTTGATGATGGAAAACCTCAGATTCGCCCGTCAAAATGGATTTCTTCAGAGCGACATTGTCGCTGGGGAAATCACTAGTCAGTAACCCCAAATTCTCTTATTCACATCGCAATATATACATGTATTTCTCACCCCAATATCGACCCATTCTACCCATTCTTTCTCTACAGGTTTCGTGATATTCCACGCAAAGTCACTCAATTATAGTGAGTTACAGGCTGTACAATTGCTCGAGCCTGACGAGCTGGATTGTCGCTTTTGAACACACCTGAACCTACAAAAACTCCATCATAACCTAGCTGCATCATCAAGGCAACATCAACAAGTGTAGCAACACCTCCTGTTGCAAAATTCACAACAGGAAGCCTTCCTAGCTGTTTGGTTTGTCTCACAAGCTCATAGGGAGCAACAATTTGTTTGGCAAAGGTAAAACTTCATCGACATCCAAGATATGAAGCTTACATGTGTCACCCAAAAAAAACCTCACGTGTCTTACTGCCTCAATAACATTACCAGTACTGACTTCTCCTTTAGTCCTGATCATAGGAGCTCCTTCAACAATCCTTCTCAGTGCCTCACCAAGGTTCCCGCAACCACAGACAAAAGACATACGAAAATTATGTTTGTTGATATGGTGCATGTCATCTGCAACAGTGAGCACTTCAATCTCATCGATGTAGTCAATACCGATGGCCTCGAGAATTTGGGCTTAACAAAATGACCTATTCTATCCTTGGCCATGACAGGGATGGTCACAACACGCTTAATTTCCTTGATAAGCCTGGGATCACTCATCCGATCCACTCCCCCTTGAGCTCTAATATCACCAGGGACTTTCTCCAATTCCATCATAGCCGCAACCCCAGCTTCTTCATCTATTTTATCCCATTCATGATTTGGTTACTTAGAAGCCATCAGTACAGGAGCATTGCTTTAGGTATAAATCAGAAAACTATAACAAAACAAACACTCCACTCCTCAGTTAGGATATACACAATCCAACACCCTTAGATTTTGATTGTTTGCATCTTCAGAATTAGTTGTGTAACAAAGGCGTGGATGAGATTTGGTATCGTAACCATCGGAAACTGACGGACAACCATTTCCCATCCTATCATAATTGGACTGCAAATTTTACGGCTTCCTTCGAAAGATAGACATCAAAACCAACATTCTGAGGATTCATAAGTCGTTTTTCATGTAGACCAATCCAATACATGCCATCTATACTGATAACACCACTCTAACATAGATATCTCACAAAATAAGCTGCAGTAGTCAAAACCACCATTAAGTATGTATATCCAAAATCATTATCTTTGAGATCTCCATGCTATCAATCAGTTCCCTACCATTTTGGTTTGATTCACATCAAATGCATGGGATTGACCTCTATCGCAGATTAACAAATTATATTTGAAAGTCACTTGGAATATAATTTCGAATAGAACCTCGCCCCTTCCAACTCTTTGTTGTACGACTGATGCGATGAACATAGTCATGAGGACATTGTTGCTTCAATGATTCAACTATCTTAAATCCCTCTCTTTTTCTCTTTTTTATGCTTACTGATCACTCTCGTTTTATGCTTGCTTACTAAATCTGGGCAATGGAGACAATGTGTTCAGGCCTGGGCATGAGTTAATTATCTAGGGGAGGTGGATTTGGTAGGAAGCCGTCACTAAGTTGAATAACAGGTATAAGTGTTGGCCAATTATTTTGAATGCATTAGACCATTAGACTGGTTTTTTTTTTTATTGGTATCCTGCTCCGGCTCTGCGCATTAGACTACTCTGCACGCATTAGACAATTAGACAATATATATATATATATATATATATATATATATAGGTAGTCTGTTCCAGATTCATATCCATCAGACCAATGAGGTTAGGCAACCTACTGTATTAAAAGGAATGTTTGGGGATAATGATCAAGATAGTTCTGTTGATATAGTTGATAATACCTCTTTGTCTTCTGATGGATTCTTTAGTGAGGGAAGTTTGCATGGCTGTGAAAGTGGATCTAACCAAGAAATTGATCAATCAAATGCCAGTGAAGGTTCATACCTTGAAATTATGTGCAAGGATAGGTCAAGATATTCACCAACCACTTCAACTAGAAACTCTTGTGTGAAGTCGAGAGCTTCTTAATCAAATGATAAAACAAGTAAAGATGTAGAAGGAAAGAGATAAAGGGGGACAAAAGATGACATGTCTAATGACTAATCTCTTTATCGGATGGTGAACATGGAAAAGAAAAAGAATTTGATCGCCATGATCTGTCTACAGTTTCTGACAGTATATCGTTGATGCGCCAGGATGCATTGGAATCATGGCTAGGGCCAGACCTTCTTATTTCTGGGCCTTTTTCATCTAAAAAATAATCTACACTGTTTGGCTATTCCAACCTGTCAATAGGGACTGTGGATAGAGAGTGAAGGAAGTATACACTTCTATATTTCACACATGGAGATGGTATGGATGTCATGTATGTGTTTTCTAATGAGCAGTCGAGCTATTCACCAATGATAGTCTGTATTCGCCTTTTTTCTATAGTCGTTCATCAAATGCAATTTTTAACATTGTTGTCAAAGATGATGAGTCAATGGAGTCTCCCGTAGAACTTGGAGCACCAACGACAGAAGTACATGACCAATCTGTGGTTTCATCATCAGAACCACCAAGAGTTATTCCTATGCAAGAGATACCCTGTCTTAGTCCAGGTTAAACAATAAAGGATGAGCTTTATGTTTCTTTTCATCATCAATTAGTACCTCTCAAGTTGGGGGGTCTATTGCAATAAGAGATGTGCAATACGAGATGTTATTTAGATTGAGGTCTGAAATAGGGGCCTTGTTGAGACCACTTTCTTTGAATTCAGTTGTACTTATATCTAAAGCATCTAAGAAAGAATATATATGTATATATTTAAATGTTTTTAAAAAACATTGGTGTTGTTTTATTTTTATTTAGATTTTATATTGAATTTGTTTTATTGTATTACTCCTAAAATTTAAAAAATAAAGAAAAATTAAAGCAATTTCTAATTCTAATGAAGTTAAAGAAATAAATTTGTTAGCAAATGGAGATCTCAAAAAAAAAATTAGAACATATTCTTTTTACATTGTTATTCTTCCTGGAAACATTTATAGACATCCTACTTTCTGATCCTCGAGATCGCATGAAGCGCGCGAGGAGAGCATACTTATTCGAAAAACTTATATGTTTTATTCCTTTGAACCTACCTACTCTACTCTAATTAAAAATTAGAGATTAGTTACATGTAGTCAAACTTCCAATGTAACCATAAGCGCAACAATAATATGAATATGTTCACTGTGAATTTCGCAAATAACAATCGAAAATATACATAACTGTGCGAAATTAACTGTTGAAAGTGTAATTTAACAAAATAAAATGAAAAATTGAATGAATCTAACTTGGTACCTACTTGAAACCATCGTTTGATAATGATTTCGTAGGCATAGTTTTCACTCCTTAGATCGTGCCACAACTCCTCATTGTCCTCCTTGATCTCGTGCTCGCATAATTGTTCATTATCAGATGTGCAGGGTTCCTTGTATGTTGTTTCTTCGTTTTCCTCTGGAGGAGTAATTAAACTTTCAGCTGTTGTCAAAATCTCCTCTTCCCAAGAAGAAGGGATCTCGACTTTTGCTAGGATCTGAGTGAGTTGTTCTAAGCTTATACTCATAGTTAAACTATATTGAAAAAGGAGAATGATTTATCATCAAAGATTTGAATTTTTAAAACTAAGAGATTAAAACTATTTGTAAAAATAAAACACACCAAACTTGAACTCCTTGTATTACTGGGACCCCGCTGTCACCAGGTTATCGGTTCACACAAGTTATCTCATCATAAATAAAAACTAAATTTGCATAAATAAAAACACACTTTTGCATAAAATAAGGAGGAACACACTTCTGCATAAAAGGGAGAGGACAAACTAACTTTGGAGCAACCCCACTAAAGTGGATGAGCAGGTTCTTATCATCTTATCATCTTCTCTCTGCCCTTAGGTCATCCATAAAACCAATCCAAAATCATTAAAACAATCTAATTCAAATTCTACCTATTACCGTTTACAACTCCCCGACAACGACGCCAAAATGTTCGTGCAACTATATGCATAATATATTACCAAACATAAATTATCAACCGGGATTCGTAATCAGTAGAGTTGATGAACTATATGTTCCGATAATAGATAGGTTCCTATGTCTGTTTAGTATATCTTAGATAAGAAAACCATTTAGAAACCAACACACTTTTAAAAATAACAACCTTCACACAATTCGAAAGATGGAAAGAAAAACTCATAAACAAGCAAAAGCTCTTGCTCAGGTGATGGACTTATTCATTGATGGCTCATGAAAGGAAAAGATGAACTTTTGATTCTATCTCTTGGAACAACTAAACTAACAACAATTAACACTTTGCACATTCGCAAGATTCCATTATAGGTACATGTAGAGTGAGAGATGGAGGTCTTGATTTTTCATGTGTTAGCAAGGTGTAACCTAATCAATTTTGGAAAAGAAATATAAGTGTAGTGGGATGTTCCATTAAAGCTCATGTATGGTGAAATATGGATATCCAACTGTTCCTGCATTGACACACTTTGCAACAAATAGTGAAATCAAACAAAATAACATGAAATCAAAATAACAGATACATGAAATGAAAATCTACACTAACAATTTACATTGATATTACCAAGCTGGATCGGTGGCATTTGTCGATGCCAACATGGAAGCTTTTATATCATAATATGATAACTTCTAAGAGACACGAGATCACTGAATTCAAACTTGCATTAATGTTCAACAATTAGGTTTACAAAAGGAGTTTCTTCATGAATCAAATCTACATGATGACAATTCTCTCCTTTGAAGAACCAATCTTACTTCATAATAATTCTCCCCAAGAACCAATCTTACATCATAATAATTCTCCCCCTCTCATGAAGAGAGGGCACTCTCTTTTATACATGATATCTTTGAAAATAAGATAAGCATCTCATAATTACAAATCCACTTTTCTCTCAACCAATTTCCCATTATTACAAAATATGATCCCCTCAAATCCTCACACATATCTCTCATATATCTTGGATAAGATATGTTTATCCATATCTCCATGATCTTCTCCTTGGAATAGGCTTGAATTATCTCCTCAAATCTTGAAATGGTGGAGGAAGTATTCAAGAAGTCTTTTGAATTATCCTTCACATATTCCTACACATGACAAAGCTCACACATTTTTGAGATATATAAGAAAACATGTCAATTTTCTAATATTTAATCACAAATTCCCTTTTAATACTAAAATAAATGAGTTGGAAATAATAAGGTTAAACCCATATTTAATTATGAAAATGTTATCATGAAAGGTTAATGAGGCGATGAAATGTGAAGAATGATGAAGGGAAAGGTGGATGAAAATAGGACATTTATGAGTCCCAACATTTGACATGAAGGATATCGGTGCAAATAACTTCATTATGGGAATGGAGATTAAGAGAGATTGATCTGCTACAAATATCTGGTTGAATCAAATGAAGTATATTTAAACAATTTTTAAACATTTCAACATGCAAGATTGAAAACTGGTGAAGGTGTCAATTCTTGTGGGAGAAAGACTAACGGTTAAACAGTGTCCAAAGACACAGGAAGAAATAGAGGACATGGCATGTGTTCCCTATGCAAGTGTTGTTGGTAGTATAATGTATGTGATGATATGCACTCGACCAAACATTTCCCATGCAGTGGGAGTGTTGAGTAGGTACATGTCGACACCTGTAAAGGAGCACTGGATAGTTGTCAAGAGAGTTTTAAGGTATTTTTGTGGCATGAAAGACTATGATATATGCTACCAAAGAAAGCTGGAGTTGACAATGGTAAATTAAATTTACATGGCTTTGTCAACTCCAACTGGGCTGGAGATCTAGATCGACGGAGGTCGACCAATGGATATGTCTTCAACATGTTTGATGGAGAAATCAGCTAGATGAGTAAGCAAAAGGAGGTCGTATCCTTGTCAACAACCGAAGTTGAATACATGGAAGCCACTCATAGAAGAAAAGAATAAGTGTGGATACAAAGGTTGTGTTCATGAATCAGGTTTAAGCAGAGAGATATGAAGATAAGTTGTGATAGTCAAAGTGTAATATTTTTGGCAAAGAACCATGTTTATCATTCGAAGACTAAGCACATTCTACCATTTTGTGAGATACATGGTAGAAAGTAACAAGGTGTTGTTAGAGAAAGTAGACACATTGGAAAACATAGTACACTCGTTGACCAAGTATGTGAGTGTTGTGAAGTTCTCTTGGTGCAGAGAGGAAATGGATATTGTTGCCTTGGGTCTGTGAATGAAAGTTTAGGAATCTCATTGTTTCAGCAAAGAAGACACAAAGTGGTAGAATTTTGGGTTGTTATATTGTTTGCAGTGAAATTCTGGTCGAGGTGGATAGACTGATGGTTGAAGTAGATGTGGATTGACAGCAAGTCGAGTCGAGGTAGATCGACAACAAGTCTAAGGTCGATGTTAGTTGATCGGGTAAAGTTGAAGTTGAAGGTTTTCTCCTTCTAGTGATAAGAGGTTAGTTGAATGCTAACAACCTCCACTACAAATAGAGAATGGATATATTTTTCAGGGAAACTTCATAAAAACCTATGCAAGAAGTTGTTCTCCTTGTAGTGATAAGAGGTCTTGAGTTCAATTATTTCTTTAAATTATTTTTTGAAAAAGTTCATGCATCTTTGAATTATCACATAAATGTATTATAAATTGCATTTCATTTCAACTATAAAAGTGAATCACTATAAAGTAACTTTATTGTTTTCTTCTCAGTTACTTTTGCATGTAACTTCAATTTATAAAGTAAATTCATTGTAAAAATGATTCTCACTTATTTTCTAAAAGTAGCTCATTTCATAAGTAACTTAAATGTAAAAGTGAGCTTATAGGTAAAGTTAGATAATGAAAGGAAAATTATTTATAGTGCATCTATCACCACATGGACCAACCTTTACTTGTCACGTGCCATTTTTATTACATTTTATGAATTTCTTAAAATGGGAATAACTTTGACATATGAAGTCCATTTTTAGTGTTGTTTTTTTTATATCTTTCAATTCAAACTATTAGTTTCTAATTTTGATGACCTCCCAAACTAAAAACCCACACATATAAAGTTATGAATTAAATATGTTGCAACTTCAACATTTGGATTCTCTATAACTCTAAATTTGGGCCAATAATTCTCCCCTAACAAGGTTTTGATTCCTTTGTCATGCACTAGTCCACCATTTGGATCTCAAAAGCTCAAAGGCACTTAACCTTGACACTTTCTTCTAGCAGCGCTAAACTTGCATTTATCTCTCATCCATACTCTAAGATTCCATAAGATATCGGGCTATGATCGAGTGCTAGGTGTCATCATCAAAAAATTTCTCCTTGTAGGCTATCAAATTCCAGTGAGTTATAACACCTGACATGCACTGACTCTGAAATATGGAACCTTATTCACTTTCGAACTGCGACGAGCTTCCTCTAGTCGAAATTCTATCAAGCCACAACACTCTGATCAACTCGGATTCTAAAAATTATCCAAGTGGATATTGGTGGTCGTGCACCTGTTCCAAATTCCAACTGGTTCATCTGGATAGTTTTTAGTTCAACATGTTTCTCTGTAATGGGAACATTTCTTTGTAATTGTGGGTTCTGCACTTACAGGGTTTTCTTGAATCCCTAAACAACATCTAGGTGGATATTGGTGGTTTCCCACCTATTCCAACTGGCTTATTTTTGAAGTTTTCATGTTAGTACATGTTTATGTACTTCTAGGGCCATTTTGGGGCTCTAAACAATGTTTTCTTAGCTTGCCACAACCAAACTATAGACAGAGTCTAAGTTTGATAGAATAATGGGTAGTTCTTGAAAATACCTTTCCAACGGGCTATCACATGCCTAAAATGGAGATCGTATGCAAAATTTATGACCCCAAGAAGTTAATGTACTAACTTACCCCAACAAGGCCCACATGAATTTTTCTGCTTCATCTCCTAGGGTTAGGTTTTTGGATGTCTAGGGTTTCAAAATTTATGTTTATCATAAAAAGGCCTTCAGAGCCTCATTGTAATGATCTTCTTTCGAATGAGCATAGTTGTCACATATCTTCTTAGAGATAAAACTTCCACCATTCTAGCAAGTCTTGCACTCTATATTTTTACAGTCTCTGTACATTTCTTTCATTAATAGAAATCATGTATTTCTTTATTTCTCTATTTCTGGAAAATTTTATGTGTATTTCATTCTAATATATTTTCTTTCATTTCATTCCGAAAATAATCTGGATCAATGGTATCAGAGCAGTCTACTCTTGATCATTTTTCAGTGCATGTCCTCGACGAGGTCCAAGTATACAAAGTTGGGTCTCGAGCTAGTCTCTCTTGAAGACAATCGTTCTCACACGCCAAAGAAACCCTCTATGGAGGCAGAAAAGAAAAATGGTTGAGGAGAAGATTCTATTAACATGTTTCTTGAGAAAACTCTTGTGTGACAGAGGGATGAAATGATGGAGAATTTTTCCCACATCCTTCAACGTTTACCAATAGCAACATGCACATCTTCATCAAGCGGTCACTTTGGAGGAACCTCTCCCTTCAAGGTACAATTTAATTTTTATATTCTCGTATTTGAAGGTCAGATAGATGCGGATGCCTTAGAAAAATGGTTGAATCTACTAGAAGGTTATTTCTTTGTTCACAATTTTTTCGACAGGGAAAAGATCACCTTCGCACTCCTCACAACTCTACCCCATGTCAAACATTGGTGGGAAACGTATTGGGAGAAAACTTCCACAGAGGAATCTGGAATATATGGGGTCAAGCCCACTTGGGATTTTTGTGTGGATGCAGTCACAGAACAATACTACCCTATTGATAAATATGAAGAACAATACATGAGATGGACCACACTGCAGCAAGAGAAGAGCCAAATAGTGTCTAAGTTCAAAAATACTTTCCATACCTTGTGCACCAAGATGGGTATCAAATACTGTGAGCGACATCTGGTTCTGAAATACCATGGGGCTCTTCATAAGTACATCTAAACCGAAGTAGATTTCATAAACATCTCATTATTGGGAGTTTCCTGTTGATATGTTGTCAAAATCGAGCAGAAATTTAGGCACCAGAACAAATGGGAGTTCAAGTCTGCAAATCTGCAACAACCAAATCATGGTAAAGATGACCCTAAGCAACAGCCTCTAGAAAACTAGTCCAAGACTCAGGAAAAAAAGGGTAAAGTAAAGACGAAGAATGACACTGGGAAGTGGTGCGACTTCCACAAAATACCCTATAACAACACCGATGAATGTCTCTCAAAACAATCATTGGTGTCTGAGGACAAAGACAAGGAGCCGAACCCTGATTCAAAATATGATCCAGAAAATATTGAAAACAAACAAATGATGGACGCAGACCCCACTGCTAATGTCACCACTGCAAACAATTCAACCAGAGGAACCAATATATCTTGAAGAGGGGGATCATATCTTCTATTCACATATGTGGGTGAAGGGGACCCCATTTCATTTCACTATTGATAATGACAACCAGAAGAACCCCATCTCACCTGAGGTCGTCAAATAGTTGGGGTTGTCAACAACACCACACTCGCAACGATACAACATCAGATGACTTCACCAGGGACGAGATCTCTGTGTCAGCCAGTAGTTTCACATGTCCTATGCCATCCATCCCTCCAAGGATGAGGTAGTGTGCGATGTTTCCCCTCTTTATGTCTGTGATGTTGTTTTGGTCCAACCATACATGTGAAAACGTCATGTTGTTTATGAGTCTCGACCCCGTAGTGTCATTATTACTCAGTGGGTCAGCTCTATAGGATACTAGTGGTAGTTCTGACTACTATTCCACCAAAACAATGCAGCAAGATAATCTCTCATACTTCAAAATGCATCCTCTTCACATTTTGTTCAAAGGATGCATAGAAGGCCACTGCAACCACTACAACCTCAACACCTTCTATCCAACAGACGCATATTGTAGATATTGTTTCTTCACCTACGATGGTGCCTACACAATGCCCCATCAATCCCAGGGACAACAGGTTGGTGGAACAGATTCAAGCCCACCAACAACAGGTTTGTGACAACCATCCACATACCAAGCAATGCAACTTCTACAACAAGGAACACAACTCACCAAGATTCAGATTCAGGAAAAATTGTCCCCTCTTCTCTGAGCACTGAACACAATGGATAACATTGCTTCCTAAGGGGGGTAGATTGATCCAGGTGGATATTGGTGGCCACCCACCTGTTCCAAATTCCAACTAACTCATCTGGATAGTTTTCAGTTCAACATGTTTCTTTGTAATGGGGACATTTTTTTGTAATTGTGGGTTCTGCACTTATAGGGATGTCTCAAAGTCCTACACAACATCCAGGTGGATATTGGTGGTTGCCCACCTATTCCAACTGGCTTATTTTGGAATTTTTCATGTCAGTACATCTTTTTGTACTTCCAGGGCCATTTTGGGGCTCTAAACAATGTTTTCTTGGCTTGCCATAGTCAAATTGTAGATAAAGTCGAAGTTTAATAGCACAATCAGTCGTTCTCGAAAAGACCTTTCCAATGGGATATCACATGCCTAAAACGAATATTGTATGCAAAATTTATTACCTTGTGTAGTTAATGTACTAACTTACCCCAACGAGGCCCACATGACTTTTGACGCTTAATCTCCTAGGCTTAGTTTTTTGAATGTTTAGGGTTTTGGCATTCAAGTTTATCATAAAAAGGCCTTCAGAGCCTCATTATAATGATCTTATTATGAATGATTGTATATGTCACATATATTCTTAGAGATAATGCTGCCACCATTCTAGCGAGTCTTTCACTCTATATTTTTACAGTCTCTGTACATTTATTTCATTAATAAAAATCATGTATTGTTGTATTTCTCTATTTCTGACAATTTTTATGTGTATTTCATTGTAATATCTCTACTTTCATTTCGTTCAAAAAATAATCCGGATCAAACAAGCCTCTACCACTCTGATGGTTCAACTTCGATGATGTTGTATTCTTCGACAAGTCAACGTCGTTGATCTCTACTCAAGGATTATCTCCACCATCAATCTAGATAAGGTTTCTACCTTGGTTTTGTTAGATTCTCGATTATTCGACCCAATGTATCAACCTCCATTGTCTATATTTCACAATCAATGGTCATGATCTATTTACCTTCATTCCATTGCAATCTTGGTGTCGATAGTCAAATTCCACGTGTCTCCTTCTAGAACCATCAATCTAGATTACTCCAAAAAAATCAACATCGTTAGTCATGGTCTCTCTTGGACTCTACCTCTTGATCACCAAAGACTCTGATGGTCATCGGACTGTCACCTCCATCATTGATCTACTTCCTCGATCAATCTTCATTGTTGATTAGACTACTCTCATCAGAGTATTCTCCCAGCTGTGAACTCTGAAAATCTATACTCTGATAGACTTAAATAAGTCTTTGTCGTTGATCCATAGTGATCAAGGGTTATGATTCCTCCTAGGTTTCAAGACTTAAACCAGTATTAAAAAAATATGTGATTCCAACCATTGATCTCGTATGATCAATGCTTGCAATTTAATATCCTCTCCTCTGCAATTTTGAACCTAGAAACCCTCCTTTCTCCTTTGTGTCGAGTCATTTCTCCTTGATTCAGCTCTCTACAACTCTGAAACCCCAGTATATCATCAAATTTGAATCATCAATCTTGTCTGATGATCGACGATAAAAAACCACATTTTGTCCTCCTTCAATATAAAGGTTTATCCATGGTTAGCTTTGTAACCCGCAATCCACGAGTTAGGGAAACAATCTCACACACACTGAATTTGATCTCGATCAATAATTTGGATTTATAACTCAACATATTGTCACAAAACGACAAGATAATGTTAATGTAATGAAGAACATAAGATAGTGTTATTTCTACTGATCATTTACACCTTCACTATACATAGATTTTATACAAAAATCCCTCTCTATATATTATGGCCTGATATTACAATTCATTGGCCTCTGTTCAGCCTGTTGGCCACACTTGGCCTCTTTGGCACACAATCCTATCTCCTTAACTCAATCCAACTCTCCTTATATATGCTATATTTCCCATATGATTACAATTTAAACATGGAAGATACACTTCCATCTCAACAAAAAAAATTCCCAAATCCCTACAACTAATCACAATAATATCACTCCTTCTCTTACAAATGATGAGGATCAATGCGATTGAATCCTCCTTACTTAGAAAAATCCACTTAATCCAATTAATTTCTTAAATAATCCATTTACATCATAATTAGGGAAAACAAACCCTATCCTTCTAGAATATAATTACAAACTTAGGAAAAATACAATCAAATCCAGTAAAGGAACCCACTCACTTTAGTAAATTTCAAGACCCCTTAGGTATTCTCAACAAGGTTGTTTTTGGATGCAAAACGCTCCTCAATCACACTCCTAGGGTTAAATATTTTCATGATCTCCCGATCATGTGTTTTAAATTGATTTTGTCTTCTTTAATCCCACTATTGATGTTGTGCATATGCTTTGTTGCATGATTGTTTTCCACCATCTTCCAGGATCCAAAACCTTATGTTGTTGCTCATTTATCTTGTTGTCTTGTTGCTGCATTTTTTTTGCTTGCAATCTTCCAAGATCCTATACTTTACTTTGTTTTTGTGCAAAATCCTTTCTTCCTTTAGTAAGTTGTACTTGCAAGTTGAACTTCTTCATCTGCCTCTGGTTTTTCCACTTACAAATATTCATCAAATGCTCCGAGTACAAATTCAATTCAATGTCCAATCTTGCCTCTTGTTGGTACACATCATTGTTTCAATTTGTCTTCTATACATTTTCACAAAAAAATTGTATGGTTGAATTCCATCTCTTTTCCTTCACACGTATGTATGTCCTCAACTTCTTGATAAAACTGTTCACGAAATAAACATTTATACAACCAATATTTCACATCTCTAAGTTTCATTCTTATTCTACACGATTGCTCAAATAAACTGTGTTCTTGGATTCTATTAAAATGATAGATTTGTGATAAACACTTTATACCTTTTTGTAAGGATTTCTCCATGATCATGCAAAAATGATCTTAATCCATGTCATCATCCTTCACTATCATTTATTCTTTGGAAATTTCCATACTTGCATCACTATAACCTTGCATAATCCATTCCAATATTCCATGTACTTCACTATCAATTGAAGTATCTCCAAGCCAACTCATTTTTCTCTTCACATATTCATCCTCCTCTTCGTCTTCAACACCTGCATTCTTTGAGCATGCATGGTCTCCCTTTTCATTTCTTTTATGATACAATGTTGTCACTTCCTCTAATATGACATATTTTTGGATATGTTTCACCTCTATTACCTTATAAGAAAATTCTTCATCTATGACAGCTTCAGGTAGCATCCTATCTTCATAACCTGTATAATATGTACAACCTGTAATCACACACAATTCATTAGTTTTAAAAACATGAGACTTTCAAGTCTCTCTAGATGCTTCTAGCATTCTTTCCTTATGCTGGAATGAAATTTTTGATCTCTCCATGAGGTCTTCACTTTGAACCTCATCTTCCTCTCCAATCATTATTCCCTTTTCTGGTTCACAAAAGTGAACTATTGGTCCTACTTCCAAATAATTTATGTACTTAGCTTCTATGGTTTCTTCCCCTCCAATCCAAGCATCCAATATGTGCCTTAATATTTCTCTCAATTTCCTCACATGTAACTATTCAACAAGCCACTTAACCTTTCTCTTCAATTTCCAACCATATCTTTGGTTTTCTTCCTATAACAACTTCGTCACTACATTGAGTCTTTTCCTTAACTCACCAATCTCCTTGCCAATTTCCTCTTGACTCATCGATTTTTTGTCAACTTCTTTGGCATTCTCTTTCCCTTTGTTGTGGATTCTCTCTAAATCCCTATCAGGACTATCATTAGTCATCTTCATCTCTCCCCTTGTGAACTTCTTCTTGTCCATGATGAGTTGCATCACACCTTTCCTCTGTAGTAAGTCTCTACACCTTGCCACTCAATACATCATCAACATTTCTCCTAAGCTTGACCTCTTTGTATCCTTTTGGTTTTGTCTCTTAAAACCTTATGAGCTCCTCTTCCCCTCAGCTTCAAAATTTGTAGGCTTTTGCACTCCACTCACTTCCTCTTGAGAACTGCACTAGTCCTCTTTATTCAAGAAATTATCACAACTTCTCCTTATTGTTAGGATCCTTCTACCACAATCTTCTCTCCTCTAAGGCTTCTTATTCCTTCCTCTTTATGTCACTACTTACTAGTTGTAAGGGTTATTACAAATTCCCTTTATTCTCATGTGGTTACATGAAATCACAATTGCTTCCTAACTAGATTTATCTCAATTCATAAAATTCATTATCTGCAATATATATTCCAAGATCTTGTCTTCCAAACATCTCTTCCCAACTCTACTTCCTAGTTGGAATGGTATCAATTCTGCAGCTCTAAAGTTCCTCTTTTGAACTTATCCCTTTACACAAAAAACTTCAATAAATGAATCTTCTAAATCTAAAGGTAAAACACATACCTTATTTCCATATCACACCCGACCTTCATCTTCTGTACATTGTCATTGGTCTTCATCAACGTCCTTCTCCAACTTCCCTTTTTCCAATTCCATTAAGACAATGTATATCCAATTCCTTTATCTGTTACAACCTTATAGCTGTAAATCATTGCCACAATATATTCCTCTACTATTGTTACTTTAATACAACAAATTATGTCAAGATCTAATATAAATATAAAGAAAGAAATAATATTTACTCACTATTGCTCATTCATATCTGTACTATAGTAGTCCTTTCCTTTCCACTCTATCCAGTATATTAAAAGAGGATTACTGCACTCTGATACCAAAACTCGATGACCTCTTGACCTAAAAACCCACACATACATAGTTCTGAATTAACTCCTTTATGGCTTCAACATTCCACTACAATATAACTCTAAATTTGGGCCCACATTTCTCCACTTACATGGTTATGGTTCGTCTGTCATGCACCAGTACACCATTTTTATTTCAAAATCTCAAAGGCGCTTAACCTTGGTGCTTTCTTCTAGAAACACTAAATTTCCCTTTCTCTCTCATCTAGGCTCTAAGCTCCCATAATACCTTAGGATATGAACGAGTGTTAGGTGTCGTCGTAAAAAAATTTCTCCTCTTAGGCTACCATACTTCTCTATCGGAATCCAATGAGTTATAACACTCCAACAATCTCTCACTCCAATATCTAGAACCTTCTACACTTTCAAACTACGACGAGCTTTCTCTAGTCATAGTTTTATCGAGCCACAACACTCCGATCAAATTGGACTCTAACGAGCCTCTAACACTCCGATGTATCAACTCCTATGATGTTATATTGTTGGATAATTCTATGTCATCGATATTTATTCAAGGCTTATCTCCACCTTTGATCTGGATAAGGTTTTTACCTTAGTTTTGTCAGACTCTCAATTCTCCGACCCAATGGATAAACCTTCACCATCGATCTTTCACAATAAACGGTCACGATATATTTACCTTCTTTCCAATGTGATCTTAGTCTTGATGGTCAACTGCTACATGTCTCCTTCTAGAACCGTCGATCTGGATTACTCTGAACAAATATGCACTTGATCTGAATTTTAGGGGGTATATAGTCTGAATTCGGATGCAAAAGTCATAAAGCTAATAGATTTTCCATGTGGATCAAGTCGATGCCCACCTCCTCATTAATTAATTGGGCTAACAGGTTTCCCATATGGGTCAAAGAGAGTTCCACCTCTCCATTATTGTATTGGGTTTTATTTTCCACTACTTAGTTATCTAGGTAGTTAGTTCTATTATTATAATAATAGAGACTCATTTAAGGAGCTCTTTCCATTATTGTATCAGGTTTTATTTTCCAGTACTTAGTTAGTTGGGTAGTTAGATATATTATACTAATAATAAGGACTCATTTAATGAGTTCTTTTTGAATTTGTCCAATGGACCATTTTCTAATGTTATATAAAAGCCTAACAAACCTTCTCATAATATCAAGTTACTCATTTTGTATTCTCTCATATTTTCTATTGTTCATTGTGAGATTAATTATATCTGAGTGATTTACTAGTAATTAATTTTAGAGGTGAGGCTCCTCTTTGAGCCTCACCTCCTGAGTACTTCATTTACATGTTATTGTCCATGCTTTTTTTTTCTTAGACTCATTTAATGAGATCTTTTTTACTTTGTCTAATGGACCATTTTGTAATGCTATATAAAGGCATATCAAGCCTTCTCATAATATCAAGTTACTCATTTTGGCTTCTCTCATATTTTCTATTTTTCATTGTGAGATTAATTAGCTCTGAGTGATTTACTAGTGATTAGTTTTAGAGGTGAGGCTTGTTGGATCATGTTGTCATTGATGCCAATGGTTTGATTGATTGATGTCGTTGATTGATGTCAAGTGATTGATTGATGTCAAAGGATTGATTGATTGATGATTGATGTAATATAATATGTATTGTCCTTGATGAGAATGCATAGATGAAGATGGATCAATGAGTTGTCATTGATACATGATGAAGATGGATCGATGTGGTTCCATTGGTATATGATGCATTGTTGGAAAAATGTATAGATGACTCATTATTGTCTTATCATGATTGATAAGGTGTAAAAATATATGAATTCCAAAGTGGTCCCCTTATGGTGAAATCCCTAACGGGAAGACACTTTACAGATTGAGTTATCCTAGAAGAATGGTTGGAGGACCCATGCTTGTATGAGGAATAACGAGATGAAGATCAAGGAAATTGTTGGTGAAACTATCCTAGATGGATAGTGCTTGTCATTCCATTTCTAGTGGTATGTGGAATGTCA
>ML790255.1:434159-456522 GCA_009831015.1 Picea engelmannii | reverse complement strand
TTATAGGTTGTTTGGCACAGGTTGGTGCATGGTTGATGCTCTTGTTTATGGTACAGATTGATATCTATTGAGGATTGTTGCCTCATCTCAGTTGGTGCTGAGAATGAAAGATGAGTCTTGCATATAGAGCTGGTGCTCTTGTAAAGTTGTACTCTATTTAGTTGTTGTTGATAAACCCCAAGGATTGTAGTTCGTAATAAAAAGAAAATTGTACATACATCTTGTGTTCTTTGTGTTCATTGTGGTGATGACTTGTTGATGATATATTGCTGATATATGTTGCTGATATGTGCTCACATCTAACTAGTTATAAATGAAAACAATGGGTAATGAATAAATGTTGAATGCTAATTGATGAGTTTTTGTGCAAGAGGGAAGTTTTGGGAAAAAGAGCCCCACACTCATTCACCCCCCCTCTAAGTGTGGTAGGTGTGTCCAACAAGGCTCAAATTCATTTACATATTTTTGTCCATGTTTTTGTTTTATGAGAGAAGCCAAAATGAGTAACTTTATATTATGAGAAAGCTTTCTAGGCCTCCAAATTTTAGGGGGTATATGTTCTAAATTAGGATGCAAAAGTCATAAATCTATAAATCTAATAGATTGTCCATGTGGATCAAGTAGATGCCCACCACCTCATTAATTATTTGGGGCTAACAGGTTGCCCATATGGGTCAAAGAGAGTCCCAGCTCTCCATTATTGTATTGAGTTTTATTTTCCACTACTTAGTCAGTTGGGTAGTTAGATCTATTATTATAATAATAGGCTCATTTAATGAGCTCTTTCCATTATTGTATCGAGTTTTATTTTTCATTACTTAGTTATTTGGGTAGTTAGATCTATTATAATAATAATAGAGACTTAGTTAATGAACTCTTTTTGACTTTGTCCAATGGACCAATTTGTAATGCTATATAAAGGCCTAACAAGACTTCTCATAGTATCAAGTTACTCAGTTTGGATTCTCTCATATTTTCTATTGTTCATTGTGAGATTAATTATCTCTGAGTGATTTACTAGTAATTATTTTTAGAGGTGAGGCTCCACTTTGAGACTCACATCCCGAGTACTTCATTTACATGTTTTTGTCCATGTTTTTTTTTCATGCAATATTGGCATGTCTAAGGTCCTCCTCTCTCGGAATTCAAGCCATCGAGATCCCAACCCCCGAGATTTGGATCAGTGGTATCAAAACAGGTACGCTCTCCATTGGGACAAGGGTTTGAAGCATGTTGTGGGTTCAAACATTTGCAGCAATCACCAACCTCCTTTTGGTACCATCGTAATCCATTTGGTGGGCCATAAACTGTAAGCATCACAGTTTGTCCACATGCACTACATGGTTTTTTTTCCCTCGGGCCTTTGTTCACCATTACAAGGAGAACCATACATGTATTCACTACATCCATACATGGATCCACTACATCCATTGGTCTGCAACTTTTTCAACAAATTTGCAGGGTGTCCATGTTGCCCACGGAGGTTCCACAACCTCTACAACAACCCATGCTCCTCTACAAACCCTTGGAATCCTTTGTGTCCCTCTACACTTAGCCAAATTAAAAGAGGTTCTACGACCTATACACAACATTTCAGAGGCTCTACCACATCTAATTATAAATATTTCTTCAATATGTGAAATGGGTATTTCACGAAATCTCATTTGGCTTCCTGGTTTGAGAGATATCATCGATTGAATCTCATCATGTATTTGACCCAAGGAGACCACATGTACCACCATATTCAAAGATACTTTTCTCCTTTATCAAGAAAATACATAACTATTTCCACATATGGCTAGAAATATCTCTTCAATATATCAAATGGGTATTTCTCGAAATCTGATTTGTCTTCCTAGTTTGAGAGATATCATAGATTGAATCTCAACATGTATTTGACCCAAGGAGGTCACACATACCACCATATTCAAAGGTGTTTTCCCCCCTTCTCAAAAAACTAAAGAAAAATTTCCACATATTACTGGAAATATCTCTTCAATATCTCAAATGGGTATTTTGCAGAATTTCATTTCGTTGTCTAGTTTATGAGATATCTTTGTTTGAAGCAGCACATGTTTGTAACCAACGTGGTTGGGCTCCCTTCGAATTCGGCCTAGTTTTTCTCACTCCATGGGCCACCTTAGAACAAGTTCCATATACCGATGAAAATATCTCTTCAGTAGCTCAAATGGGTCTTCATAGGAATTGAATTTCATCACATGTAGCATAAGTTATGAATATATTTGCAGAAAGATGTTCACAACCCCCAAAGTCACGATTTTTCCATATTATTTTTTAAATTTTGGGATTTTATTAAAATTTCTTTATTTTTCTACCCATGTACAATGTCATTGTGAACTAGGTTATGGGTCAACCACAAACCCACAGTTATGGGTCAACCACACAAAACCCTTCTCTTCATTGGGTATTTTCACATTGTAATCATAATGGTACGATAATGGGGTTTCTCTTTTTAGCATGGCTGAAATGATGGGGACCATCTTTTTCTAAGAGGAGATGAATGATCCAAATTTTAGGGGGTATATGGTCTAAATTTGGATGCAAAAGTTATAAAGCTATAAAGCTAATAGATTGTCCATGTGGATCAAGGAGATGCCCACCTCCTCATTAATTAATTGGGCTAACAAGTTGCCCATATGGGTCAAAGAGAGTCTCACCTCTCCATTATTGTATTGGATTTTTATTTTCCACTACATAGTTAGCTGGGTAGTTAGATCTATTATTATAATAATAGAGACTCATTTAATGAGATCTTTCCATTATTGTATCGGGTTTTATTTTCCACTACTTAGTTAGTTGGGTAGTTAGATCTATTATACTAATAATAGAGACTCATTTAATGAGCTATTTTTTACTTTGTACAATGGACCATTTTGTAATACTATATAAAGGCCTAGCAAGCCTTCTCATAATATCAAGTTACTCATTTTGGCTTCTCTCATATTTTCTATTGTTCATTGTGAGATTAATTATCTCTGAGTGATTTAATAGTAATTAGTTTTAGAGGTGAGGCTTCTCTTTGAGCCTCACCTCCCGAGTACTTCATTTACGTGTTTTTTTCCATGTTTTTTTTTCATGCAATATTGGCACATCTAAGCTCCTCCTCTCTCGACATTCAATCCATCTAGATCTCATCCATTGAGAACTAGATCAACACTGTTAGTCAAGGTCTCTCTTGGATTTTAACCTCTGATTGTCAAAGACTTGGATGGTCATTGGACTATTTCCTTCACCATTGATCTACTTACCCAATCAATCTTTGTAGTTGATCGGACTACCCTCATTGGAGTATTCTCCCAGCCATGAACTCCGATAATATACTCCGATAGACTTAAATAATTATTTTTCATCGATCTATGGTGATCAAGGGTTACGATTCCTCCTGGGTTTTGAGTCTTAAACTAGTCCAGAAAAAATATTTGGTTTCAGCCATTGATCTTGGATGATTAGCGATTACAATTGAATCTCCTCTCTTTTGCAATTCTGAACCTGGAAACCCTGATTTCTCCTTTGTGTCGAGTCATTTATCTTTGATTTGATGTTCTACAACTCTGAAAACTCAATCTATCATCAAATTTGAATCATTGATCTCATTTGATGATCGATGATCAAGAACCACAATTTGTCATCCTTCAATATAAGGGTTTATCCATTGTTATATATGTAAAATACAACCCACAAGTTAGGGAAACAATATCACACATAGAGAATTTGATCTCGATCAATAATTCAGATTTATAAATCAACATATTGCCACAGAAAGATAAAAGAATGCCAATGTAATGAAGCACATAACACAGTGTTGTTTCTACTAATCATTTACACCTTCATTGTACATAGGTTTTCTACAAAAACCCCTCTCTAGCTATTTTGGCCCGATATTACAATTCATTGGCCTCTTTATAACATGTTGGCCACACTTGGCCTCTTCAGCACACAATCCTCTCTCCTTCACTCAATCTAAATCTCCTTCTAGATGCTCCATTGCCCATAGTCTTACAATTTAAACATGGAAGATACACTTCCAACTCAACAAACAAAATTCCCAAATCTCTACAACTAATCATAATAATATAACTCTCTCTCTCTTACAACTGATGACAATCGATTATATTGAATCCTCCTTACTTAGGAAAATCCACCTAATCCACCTAATTTCTTAAATAATCAATTTACATCATAATTAGGGAAAACAAACCCTATGATTATAGAATACAATTACAAACTTTGGAAAAACACAATTAAATCTATTAAGGTAACCCACTCCCTTTAGTAAATTTCAAGACCCCTTAGGTCTTTTCAACAAAATTGTTTTTGGAGGCAAAATGCTCCTACATCAACTTTTAAAGACATATTACCTACATATTTTAATATTACTAGTCCAAGTGATATTTTTCTTATCAATACCAACTACTTCTCACAAAAATCATAGATGGAGGATGTGCTATGTTATTAAGTAAAGGACTGTACTAAATTACCTTCAAAAAATAAAAGTCCCCTAGTGAGGCCACACAGAAAGCCAAATGGGATAATAATAATGACAAAGTATGCGGATTAAGGTCCATCTCTAGTGATTTACGGTTTTATATTCAAGGAATTAATGACCCAAATGAAGCTTGGAAAATGATAGAAGCCATATTAATTGGTAAACACAATGAGATTCAATACTACCAGCTTGAAAACCAATTAATTTCTTTAAATCTAAATGAATTATCGTCCACTGAATATTATCTAAGTTTAAAACATTTAGAATATTACTTGAAGACTATAAAACAGAAATGAAGCATGATAAATATATATATGTTATTATTGCTAATCTTGGCAGTGCATATTCAGTTTTTGTATATACTTTTCACTCACTAGAGAATCTCTACGGTCTATTTACACACAACCATCTCTTGAGTATTGTTGTGATTCTCTTATTAGAGATAAACATAAGTTCTTACATCCTAGAGTGATCAACATTGTAGGTACATCTAACAAATCCTTACTAGCCTAATAGAAGGATAAATCCAAGAAAAGAAGAAATATCCCCACCATAACAAACAAAACAAGGGTCCCAAACCCTCTCAGCCATCTTATACCCCCAATGGTGACAAAGGACCAAAATAAAAAAGTGAGAAGATTAAAAAACATTGCAATTTGTGTGGTCAAGATGGTCATATAGAATTTAAATGTCTTAAAAAGTTGGAGGGCTTAAAAGAAAAAATGAAGAATCATAACATCAATCTTGATTCCTCTTCTTCCAACTCTTCTTCTTATGGACATGCACTTTCCACTTATGTTTTTTCCTTTAATGCAACATCTACTTCTTATTCTTATGAGTAGCTTTTTGAACTTGGAGCATCTTATAATATGGATAAGGATAAATCCATTTTTACTACTCTTAATTAATATAAATACAATGAAATATTTGTTGGTGATGATAGATCTATTAATGTTGTAGGGTCTAGAATAGTTAAGTTAGATTATGGTTATTTTAATGATGTATTATATGTTCCAAGTATCCCTGCAAACTTATATTAGTATATCGAATCACTCATTCAGGTGAAGGTAAAACATTTTAATTTTGACCTAAACAAGTCATAATCAAGGATTTAAAATATCCTAAGCATGTTCTAGCAATTGGAATTGTTGATGATATTACTAGGTTGTACAAATTTGACAGCTTTAAGTCATCATCTTCTCCGTCAGTTTTTATTGCTCATAGTGATGACTTGAGAAAACTTTGGAATGAGAAAATTGGTCATCTAAAATATAATTCAATGCAGAAATATATAATCAAAATATGGTGTCTAGTCTTCCTCACATTTATTATAGAGATGGTGTTTGTGCTAGCTATGTTCTCAACAAATAACATCAGGATAGTTTTGATAAATGTTCCTCTTAACATGCCTCATCCCCCTTCCACCTTTTTCATAGTGATTTTCATGGCTCGCTTCATTCTCTTTTTTTCTCTGGGTGCAAGTACTTATTAACTTTCATTGATGACTTCTCCAAACACACTTGATTTTGTTTCTTGAAACTTAATATTGAAGCCTCTGACAATTTTTTGTCCTACAAGGCCCCTGTGGAAAAATAATTTAGACATCAACTATAGAAGTTAAGAATAGATAATGACGGAAAATATGCTATCAAAAAATTTACATCTTACTACATCATAAAGGGAAATCAAATGCAACATACCGTTCCATATGAACTGAAACAAAATGGGGAAAATCATGAATGTGGGTGTCTTCTTTCCTTGGTTTTTGAGAAAATAAATTATATTTTCACAAGTTTTTCAAATTCTGGTAAACAAAAGTATTTTTTTATTTAGAATTTCACTTTACAGTAAAAACAAAACTTGTCAATAATTTTGTTATCTTTCTATTGATTATTCTTCAAAATTTGTTTATTCACATTTGATATGTCAATTTAGCAATTGTTTGATAGTATGTTCCTTAAAAATTAAGGGAATGTAATGAGTTGTGTTTTTGGGTGTGAATGTACCCATTATTAAACTTTTGTTTATGAAAAATGAAATATTCTACAACAATCTAAACACACTCTATTGATGTATGACTATAGTTTTGAAGTTAACCGATGAATATTATTATTACTACAATTTTTTGAATTTGACCAATCTGAAAATTTTGCATATTTTAAACACATTTAGTATGACACCATGTATCTATATTATTTTTTATTTAAAAGTAAAATATAAAACTACACTTTTAACAAGGAGAATAAAAGGTTCTATAATATTGTTTTTTTTCATAATTTTCCACTGTGTATTATTGCATATATTGATTTTTCGTTTCACTGAATCATAATGTCATCTAAAACTAATATGCAACCATTTTTTTATAAAAAATAATTAAAATTAATAAAAGACAATTAAATTGAATACAAATTGTATCAAATGAAAGTAGATTTAATTCTAAAAATGTTGGTATTATTTTTTAAACTAGAGTCACAGTATTTTAAGGAGTTTGCTCCTTACAAAGTTGGATTAAGCTAGAGAGACCTCACAGTTTTCTGAACACTGCCATAGTTGTAGGTGTTCACCCGAAATATAGATTTAATGGAATGACTAACGTTCAGTGAAAAAATGGTTTTTAGCCGAAAAGTTGAAAATAAAAACATCCTTCGATTGGCAAAATAAATGGGATGCATTGATTTGGCGTGGAAAGATATAAATACTTTCGGTCGAAATTATATTAAAACATTCATGCAACAAGATTAAATCTAAAACAAATAATCATACCTTAAAGGAAAAGGAATATTGTATGATCCAATCTAAAGGATTAAGTCTTCATTTTTGGGTGGAATCCATTAATTGTGTCAATTGCATAGTAAATTGCACTTCCATAAAGAATTTTAAAAATATAACACTAAAAGAAGAATGGAGTAAAATTAAAATAGATGTAAGTCACTTCCATGTGTTTGGTAATGCAGTGTGGGATCACATGCCTAGTGAGAAAAGGAAGGCATTAAAACCTAAAAGTAGGAGGTGTATTTTTGTTGGATATTCTAAAGATGTAAAAGGTTATAGCTTTCTTCAACCTCATTTCAATGAAATTATTATTAGGAAATATATTAATTTTGATGAGAATCTTTCAGCATTTGAGCCTAATTTGACATTTGTGCATCTTAATCCTGTGAACCATCTTTGGCATCTATCCATCCTCTCTTCCCAAATTTTATTTTAGTGATCCTATACTAGTTTATTCTTCAGATCATGATAGTGAGGTCAAAAATCCACATTCACCTCCTCACCTTCCTCTAATTGGGTCCATTGAACATGAACTTGCACTAGCACCACCACTTCCCAGTTGGTTCAATTTAATATGAGAAGCAAATGGTGATATTGTTGGTGATACTAATATCAACATCATATGCATTCATAGTTCTAGCAAGCCTCCTCTCTTTTGGCTCAAGTTCCAAAGATTCATGATCTAGAAATATTTGTATAATCTTTTGGCCATCCAAATTGGGACATAGAAATGAATGAAGAATATTTTTCCTTAATGGTGAACAATACTTGGGATATTTTACCTATTATGAAAGGAACAAAACTTGTCATATGCAAATGGGTGTATAGAACTAAGTATGAATCAAATGGAAGTGTTGAACTCCATGAGGCTTGGCTAGTTGCCAAAGTATTTTCTCAAGATAAAATAATTGAATATAATGAAACATTTTCCCCCATATCTAAACCGCATTCCATCTTCCTTATTCTATCCCTTTCCTCCTCACATAAATAGGAGTTCCATCAGATGAATTTTAAATCCACCTTATTGCATTGGGATTTGAAAGAGGAAATTTACATGAAACAACCTCTTTTCTATGTTCAAAATGACTCCATCCTTGTGTGCCACCTTATGAAATATCACTATAGTCTTAAGCAAGTTCCTCAAGATTGGTATGCTAAAATGGATAAATTTTGTCTTGACATTGGTTTTTATAGATGAAATTCTCACCCCAATGTCTATACCAATAAAGTAGGAAACCATGTCATTATATGTGTTCTTTATGTAGATGACCTTGTTCTCACTAGTAATGACCCAAACCTTTTATACCATGTGAAATCTATCCTTAAGAAGAAATTTGAAATGATATACTTAGGTCATTTGAATTATTTCCTTGACCTCCAAGTATTGCAAACCAAGGAAAGAATTTTGATTTAACAAATCTAAGTATGCATGTGACCTTCTTCACCACTTTCACATGGAATATTGTAAACCTTCATCTTCACCCTTCCAATATGGAGTCAAACTTGCTACCATTTTTACTACACCCGGAATAGATGCTACTTTGTATTATCATTTAGTTGGTAGCCTTTTGTATTTGAATAATACTTTTCCCAATATTTCATTTTTTGTTTATATTGTTTCCCAGTATATGAAAACACCTCATGAGAGCCATTGGAAAGTAGCAAAAAATATACTTCTATAAATATGGGGTACTACTCAGTTTTTGATACATTATAGTATAGGGGGGACTCCTTTGTTGTTTGGTTTAGTTATTCTAATAGGGTCGATGATCCTAATGCTCAGAAGTTTAGTGGAGGATATTTTTTTAGTCTTGGTTCTAAACCTATCACTTGGGATTGTAAGAAACAAAAAGATATTGATATTTCTTCAATAGAATTAGAGTGTTGAGTAACAGTTAATGCAAGTAAATAATCATTGTGGCTTCTAAAGATCCTTTTATATTTTGGATTCCAACGGAAGCATTCAACCACACTCTCTTGCGACAATTAGAGTTCCATAAACCTCACCAAATATCCAATTAAACATTATCATAGAAAACACATTGAAATACACATGCACTTCATCAAAAAGCTTATTCAATATTGTGTTCTCATAATGCTCTTTTTCCCTACAAATGATCAAGTTGCAAACATTTTCACAAAGTCTCTTACATAAGTGAAGTTTTTGGACTTGATATATGTTAGGATTTTAGGAGGTTTCCACTAAGGGGGGAGATGTTCTAATGCCTCCTTCCATCCCCTATTGTGTCACCTTTGTAAATCCTTCAATCCTATCCCAAGTTGTTCTTAGGGGGGGTGTTAGGATATTTAGACACTTAGGAGTTAGTTAAGATCAACTTGGTCTAATGTGTCTTTAGGTAGAATTGTGTTTCTTTAGAGTGCATTAGTATTCATTTATATTTATGTAATCCAATGGTCACTATATGTTATAGACATAAAATGACATGACGATTCATATTCTCCTTGGTAGTAACAATTATTGAATTGTGTTCTAATACCTAATTGGTCCATGATATCTATTTAAAGAGCATGGAGGTTCATTTTCTAAATATCAATTGTGAGAAACTCTTATATATAATATTTTTATTTCTCATTAATATACTACCTCAAGTGACCAAGTTGGCTTGGGTCATGGATTGTTCCCCTCTTTGATGATTTTAACCACATAAAACACTAGTGTGTTGATGTTTGATCTAGTCGTGTGAACGGTTGCTTAAGGTGTTCGACCTATATGGAAATACCATGTTTTATTGAACAATATGAATATGGTTTAAACTTATCCCATGTCGGTAGTTTATGTTTGTAGCATCGAATAGGTACTTCCTCATGGTTCTAAGTGTCTAGACGTGTTGAATTCATCCAACACCTTCTACCTTGTCAAGTCTTTACTTTAATTAAAGGAATGATTGAAGTAAAGTGATTTTGTTAGTGAGTGTATTTTTATTTAAAGAAAATATTTAAATAGAATTAGTGAATTAAATAATAGCCATTGATCTCATGTGAGGTGAGAATTAATTTCAGTCGTCAATCACTTTAGATATTAGGGTTAGGTCATAACTCAATATTATAAAATCATGGAAAGGGTGAAGGAGAAGACACTTGATACACTGGATACAGAGTAAAGAAGGAAGTTTTCTCAGAAGGATTGGATCACAAAGGACTGTGATTCAAGGATATCCTAGGTAGGTGGAGAGGGAATTCTATCTAGAGATCAAGTTGAGGAGACGAGAGAACATAGGTAGTTTAAAGTGGGTCTCACCAGATTGGAGCCGCAACAATAGGTTCGCACCGTACAAAGTTTCCATATAGTATTTATGTGTGTGTGCATTGGTTTTAGTGGAGACAAACACCTATATGTGGTTTTTCTTAAGGAAAGGTGTGCACATCTCAGGAAACGTGAAAAACTAAGGTTGCACATAAGATCAGGAGTTTCTAGGGTTTACAGGTATTATATATACTTTTTTGTATTTCCCTGTGGTCCATTTTCCTTGGTACAGAAACCCTCGTAAGCTTTGAATTTATTTGAATGATAAGCTTAGTTTATGGGTAGAAAATATTTGTGTATTGTGTTTGAATATTTTGGTTTGCAAGTCCCTGAGGTGTAGGACAATCGGTGATGGAGTGTGTTGTTAGGTCACTCTGTGATGTTAAGTCACCGGTTCGAAACCTACACAAACAAAAAATCCAACCATGTTAAGGGTTGGTGTGGCTCAGGACGGGTGCAATCCCCGGGTGATTTTGACGGCTTAGATGCACCTGAGTCACGATTTCTCAGCCACGGGCTAGTCCCACATGTCACAGACAAACTAGAAAACAAAAATTATATATTTTGGTTTCCAATATTGTTTCTTCTATCTTTATTTGAGTTTAATATTCCAGCAAGTGTATTTTATTTTGTCAATTGCTAATTTTATTTACACCAAGGAAATCACTACATAACAATATAACTAGGTGTTGGAGTGAGGGGATTTCAACATGGTATTAGAGAATCCTTTACAAGATGACGCCAAATCTCAGATCCATAGAAGTTGATAGAAGATCTATCAAATCTAGAAGGATATCTTAGCATATCCATAACCAACAGTCATAAATCAAGGGTTGATTTTAGGGAAATAATGGTATTGAGGTGGAACTAGTTTTTTATAGTCATACAGAGTTGTATGCAGTTTGTAGAAGAAAAAATGACGTACATATGAAATTTTATTTAGATTTGGTCACGTATATGTGGGTTTTAGAAAGCAAATTCACATACATACGTGGGATTCATAAAATGAAAGTTTGCATAGGTTTGTACGGGTCAATAGGGTAGTTTCAGCAGCAAGTTATTTCTAGGGAATTTTATTTGGTCTAAGGGATGCCATCAACAAGCTTGAGAGTTGAATAAAGATCCTGCAAAGAAAGAGTTACTATGAAGTTGAAGGAGTATGACCTTTGGGAGTTAGAGGACAAATTAGTTGTTCCACCGACATATCTGGTTGCTTTGGGAGCTCATGAGAAGAAGGAATTCAAAGATAAGAGGGTTATCTTGGATTCAACGAAGGATCATATAACTCCTTACTTATCTGATAAGAAGATGGCCAAGAGGAAGAAGATGACCAAGAATATGTTTGATTCCCTGGTAGGATTATTCCAAAGAGCTAACATGAATAGGAATATGGTCTAGAAATAGACTTAGATCTATGCAGATGTCTTTATCTAACAATGTTACCAACTATTTCATGAGGATCACTCAGGTACGTGATCATCTTGCAGACATAAGGGATAAATTGGATGATGTGGATCTCGTGAATGTGACATTGAATGGATTTTCCAAGTCTTTGGAACCATTTGTCAAGGGATCCTGCACTCAGGGAAAACTCCCAGATTGGTAGAGGCTTTGGGATGATTACATCCAGGAAGAGACTTGGGAGGATTACAAAAGTATCAAGCAGGGAAGTAGTGATGAGAACCTGGCCCTTGTCAATAAGACAAGGAAGGGAAAAGTAAAGGGATCCAACAAGAAGGGTAATAATGATGGAGAAACATTTCATACTAAGAAGAAGAAGGAATTGAGCAAAATCAAGTGATTCTTATGTCATAAGAATAGACATTACGCATATCAGTTTCCAAAGAAGAAGAAGGGAAGAGGAAATATGTGGACACTAACATCAGTAGAGACACAACTAGATGAGTTTGCAGTGAAGTTTAAGAAGGATTTCTCACTAGTTTCTTTCTTTTCTACTAAAGCACCTATAAGGAGTGCATGGTACTTGAACAATGGTGCATATCACAATATGAAAAAAACACAAGAGCTATTTAAGAGTATTATGGATAGGGACTCATAGATTCATGTGGAGATTAATGATGATTATAAGTATGCAATGAAGGGAGAGGGAACAATTGTATTCTATATTGATTGAGGAGGTTCATTTGATTCCCAGGATGTGCTTTACATACAAGGAATAAAGAATAAATTTATCTCAGTCTCAACTATGGAGGACAATGGTTTTGTTGTTAATGTTTCAGAGAGGGAAAGAACTCATATGTCCATATAAATTTATCCTAGACACAACATTGATCATTAGGGTTGGAGAGGGAACTGTATACAGGTTGCATGGCAAGCCTATTAAGGATTTGGTACATGATAGTGACATCCTATGTGAGATATGGCACAATAGGGTGTGAGATATGATAGTGAAATTATATTATAAGTCTTCAAAATTTTAGTACTGAGCAACAAGGAATGTGTAAAGGGTGTGCACTTGAAAATAATTACAATGCTTATTTTCCAAGTAGTGAGAGTAGGTCCAAGGGTATATTGGATCTTATACATTCAGATGTGAGTGGGTCAATGTCATTAGAATCAATGCAGGGGGCATCATATTGTGTGACATTCATTGATTATTTTTCCAGGAAATCATGGATCTTCTTTATGAATACCAAGGATGAGATCTTCAGTCAATTTTAAGAGTTTAAGGCTTAGGTGGAAAAACAAAACAAAAAATATGATCAAAATATTGAGGTCAGATAATGAGGGATAGTACACCTCCAATGAATTCAAGGATTTCTTCAAGGAGTCATGGATCAATAAGGAGTTGATATTCTCATACAAACCTTAGTAGAATGGGTTTGTAGAGAGAAAGAACTGGTCCAACATCGATTCAACCAGGGCTATGAAACATGACCAAAATTTGCCTATGTTTCTTTGGGAAGAGGCATGTAACATGGTAGTATATGCGCGGAACATGATTCCTCATAGGACATTGGGGGAAAAGAATTTGGAGGAGGAATTCTTAGTGGTGAATCCATAGATAGTACATTTAAGGATATTTGTTTGTCTAGTATACATCCATGTTCCTGTGGATAATAGGACAAAGATGGAGCCTTTAGGACATAAGGGTATATTTTTGGGGTGCAAAGAGACCTCAAAGGCTTACATGATATTCATACCAATGCAGTGGAAGATATTTGCGAGTGGAGATGTTAATTTCGAGGATAATTTGGAATCTAGGAGATCTCAAGGGTCATTGGCAGTGATAGAGGACGAGGATTAGTAGGCCATGAAGGATGATCAACAGTCAACAACTTCTAGTTTAGGGAATCAAATTTCAGGTGGGGAGGAGGATTTATCCCCTTCCATTTATTTTAGGAGACCTAGGTGGATATTGCATAGATTGAGGGATGTTGGTGAGGCTCATGGGATTGCAATCAGAGAGTGCAGACCTCTGAGGAATTTTCTGAACTATATGGCACTTATGAGTAGCATCATTGATGTTGGGCCTTCCAATTTTGAGGAAGAAGTAGATCAACAGGTTTGGTGGGATACCATGGTAGTGGAGTACACCTCTATTTTGAGGAATGATGTTTGGGACATAGTATTGAAACCAGAGGGGAAGACAGTTGTGAGTTCCAAGTGGCTCTACAAGATCAAGCACGTTGTCTATGGTAGCATCTATAAGTTCAAGGTGATTTTATTCAGGAGAGGGTTCTCCTAGAAATAGGGAGTGGACTATTAAGAGACATTTTCTCTAGTCACCAAGTATGCTTCTATTTAATATTTTATTTATATTGCTTCAATTATGAGATGGAAGACTCATGAGATGGATGTGAAGACATATTTCATCAACACAAATAGTGAGGAGGAAGTATATATAGAAAAAACTTGAGGATTTGAGGTACATGGGAGGGAGTCTCATGTGTGTAGGCTCAAGAAATCCTTGTACATACTCAAATAGGCACAAAGAGCATGGTATTTTAGGATTGATGGATACTTGCAGAGTATGGGCTTTAACAAGATTGAGGTGGATCCTAACTTGTAATTCATACTTGTTTTGTCTAATCCACTCATCTTGGTACTATACATGAATTATTTGTTTCTCACATGTGTGGAGGAGATTATTGCAAGGTGCAAAGTAGATTTGGCTACTAAGTTTGAGATGAAGGACATTGGCTTGATGCATTATTTCTTGCGGTTATAGGTATGGAAGGTATCGAGAGAGATATTCCTTGGTCAAAGGAAGTACACAATGTGTATCTTGAGGAGATTCAAGATAGAGGACTATAGACCAATGGCTACACCTATGGTTACCAATATGAAGAAGGTTTTCACTACAGAGTCAGAATTGTTGGATCCCAGGATACATAGGAAAATGATAGGGTCCTTAATGTGTTTGGTCAACACCAAGATTGATATATGTTTTGTTGTGAACACCTTGAGTCACCTCATGGTGGAGTCGAGGAAGGTGGATTGGATATCAACAAAACATGTTCTCAGGTACTTGAGAGGTATATTGGAGTATGGGTTGAGGTATCTTGGAGGTGATGCACTGAGGCTGCAGGGGTATTCAGACACATATTGGGTAGGGAGTGTAATAGACATAAATATCACCTCAGGTTGTTGCTTTAGCTTGGGATCAATAGTGATTACATGGTTTAACATGAATCAGACTTTTGTATCACTCAGTTCAACAGAGGTAAAGTATATGGAAATGAGTATGGCTAGTTGTGAAGCAATTTAGCTTCGTAAATTGCTTACAGGTTTCTTTGATGAGGAGTTGGATCCTATCGTGATATACTGTGATAATCAAGTTGTATCAAACTCTTGTAGAATATAGTATTCCAAGATAGATCCAAGAATATAGAGATCATATATCACTTCATTTGAGATACAATCTAGAAGGGAGAAGTGAGGCTTCAATATGTTTCCACAAATGTGTAGGATGCAGATATTCTGACCAAACCCTTGGTTAAAGGGAAGTTTTTGTTCTTTACGGAAAAACTTGGAGTGGTGCAAATAACTTCCTCACTCAGAGGGAGTGTTGATGTCTTTAGCATTGGACATGGCCCGCTCAGTCTCTTTCTCCTTCCCTCTCAATGAGGATTTCTGGGTCTTATAGGATATTATAGAAAAAAAGGAAGGTGGCTCGCTACGCTCAACGACATCCCTCCCTAGACTAACCTGGATAAGGATGGAATAAAGCCTACACAGGTCTAAGTGTATATTCATGTGGGAGTCGTCCAATTCCTTCTACCTTGATACTTTACTTTAATTGAAGGAATTATTAAAGTACAATTATTTTATTAGTGATTTTAGTTTTATTTAAAGAAATGGTTTAATTAGCATTAGTGAATTAAATAGTAGCCATTAATCTCAAGTGAGGTGAGAAGTAATCTAATTCATCAATTACTTTGGATACTAGGGTTATGTCATAACTCAATATTATAAAATCATGCCAAGGGTGAAGGAGAAGACACTTGATACATTGGATACATAGCAAAGAAGGGAATTTGCTCGAAAGGATTGGATCACGAAGGAGTGCGATTCAAGGAGATCTTGGATAAGCGGAGAAGGAATTCTATATAGATATCAGGTCAAAGAGAAGAGAGAACATAGGCATTCAAAAGTGGGTTTCATCAGATTTGAGTCATGGAAACAAGTTTGCACTATACAAAGTTTTCATATAGTATTTGAGTGTGTGTACATAGGTTTCAGTGGAGATAGGTGTGTATAAGTGGGTTTTCTTAAGGAAAGGCATGTACATCTCAAGAAATGTGAAAAATAGAGGTATTACAACAGATCCAGAGTTGTTAGCGTTTGTAAGTACTGTCTATGGTTTTATATATTTCTCTACGGGCCATTGTCCCTAGTGTGGGAGCCCTTGTAAGCTTTGAAGTTATTGAATGATAGGCTTAGTTGATGGGAAAAATATCTTTGTGTATTGTGTTTGAATATTTTGGTTTCTATTATTGCTTCTGTTATCTTTATTTGATTTGAATATTACATCAATTGCTTTATGTTTTGCGAGTTGCTAATTTGATTTACACCAAGGAAATAACTAGATAACAACATGACTAGGTGTTGGAGTAGGGGGATTTCAACATTGGCGGTGATTTATTAACCCCGGTATTAGTTCCTTCCCCTCTTGTTATTATATATTTTTTTCGTTTCTCTTGATGCATATCTGAAATTATTTTCCTTCTTTCAAGGTCCCCTTATTTTCCTCTTAATTATTTTTTTTTTCCAAGGAAAAAAGAGTAATTTTATATCATAAAATGTGATCAAAATTACATTTTGTAGATACACTTCTAGAGTGTATTCATGTGATCTGTATGTCTATGTATTTGCTTCAAGTCTCATTGAAGTTCTTCTTTTTGTAGTTCTGTCTTGTCTTCTAATTTGTTAGGATTTCACAAAATCTTGCAACCCAAAAAGGTATCCAATGTTCACAAGAAAGTTCTTTGTTGTTCCCAAAGTTGTTCATTTAAGAACTCTAAAATATTTCAGTGGGGCAATTCCATATGTGTTCCTTATTTCTAGGCTTGGTCCACCTCTTCGTTTCTTTCCCGGTAGACATGATGACATAAAAATGAATCAAAAACCCTCTGTAGTGTTTTTATGTCTTCCACAATATTAGAAAGTATGATATTTGTGCAACTTTGAGAACCATTAATCCAGTTTATCACATTTTTTGATTCTCCATAAACTGTTATCATTTTACAATTATGTTCAAGTGCAAAGGCCATGAGTAGTTTGAGGCTCATGAGTTCTACATAATTGTTTATTCCTGCTCCCAAGCCAGAAGTCAAAGGGTAGTAGTCTGTGCCTAAGAAGTATGAGATCCCTCCACCCCCACAAATGTAATTTTTGGAAGCTCCATAAAAAAAAACCCACGGGATTGTTTTATCGATGGTCACTTCTCTTATAATTTTGGTCTTGACTCTCCCTTCAATTGGAAAAAAAGAGGATAGGATGGCCAAGCTATTGAGAGTGTTTTTTTTAGGTGCTAGTACAACATCATTAAAAATGATTTCATTCCTAGAAAGTCACACACCCCAAATGATCAGCAAGGGTAGAAGTCTGTAGCTCTTAAAACCTCTATTCTCCTACCAGTTCCTCCGGGCTAGTTCCAAAGTGTGGTCGGTCCAATGAAAATTTGTTTCCAAAATTATGGACACTTTTGTCCATACCTTATTTATATAAGGACATTCTATGAATAGGTGTTGTGTCATTTCTCTGTCCGATTTACACAGAGGACACCTACCTAGGACAGATAAATTTATTTTTTGGAGTATGTCCCACATTGGAGCCTTGTTTGTTATCACACTCCACATAAAAAGTTTCGATTTTGCAGGACAATTTATTCTCTAGAGTTTTTTCCACCACGAGATTGGTTATGCATGGACTAGTTCTTGGATTAAGAAGTTATATCCTTCCTTTCGAGTGTAGATACCAGAGGCCGTTCGGTCCCAAACAAGTTCATCCTCTTAGTTCCTTAATATAACTTGTGTTGTTTTTAGGACTGTAATGTATCTTTCCAGCTCTGATGTATCTACATCATTTAGTTCGAGACCAGTGGCCAATTTCCAACCTTGGGTCCAGAAGTTTGTGGTATCTCGATCAACAAGTTTGTTTAAAGTGTCAAAGCCTTTGATTCTCAACATAAGAGTAAGATGATATGAAAGAAGGTGATTGACTTCACTACCCATCCAGGGGTCTACTCCCAACCTCACTCGATGACCATTTCCAATTTTCCAAACCAGTCCTTCCCCGATAACTGAGAAGGATTTGATAATAGCCTTCCAAATGACCAAAACTTCTTTCAAATATTTTTTAGCCTGTCTGATCCACGACTCCACAGAATCAGGTTCAATGTATTTTCTTATAACTACTTTTGTCCAGAGATTGTTTGTGGTTAACATTCTCCATCCCCCTTTTGCATCCAATTCTTTTGAGAAAACATGAATGTTATTTAGTCCCCATCCTCCTAGGGACTTTGGGACAACGATCCTTTTCCATCGAAGCCAGGGTGTCAATTGTGAATATTTCTTCCCACTACAAATAAATATGAAGGTGAGCTTCTGAGATGCCTCCATTGTTCCCCTAGGAATCCAAGAGAGTGACATCCAAAAAACTAGAATAGCTTCCAAGAATGATTTAACTAAGACCAGTCTACCTGCCCTAGAAAGCCATCTATGACTCCAGGATAAGAGTTTTTTTTTCCAGTTTTTTTAGAAGCCAAGTCCAATCATCTTTCATGTAGTAATTTGGTTTTAAAACAAATCCTAGATACTTCAACGCTTCTTCTAAAGTCTTCTCTGAGAAGGGAAAAAATTGTCGAAAAAGTCATTTTTCTCTATCTAAGAGTAAGAAGGAAGTGAGGGAAGAATTTTCTTCATTTATGAGCATTCCTGTAGCTTTGGAGAAGAGATTTAAAATGATTTTTAGGATCTCGGACTCCAATATGGACCCCGAAGTGAAGATACGTATGCCATCCACGAATAGGAGATGAGTTACTTGAAGAGAAGTAATGATATTAATTCCTAGAAAGGATCCTGAAAGGTTTTTCAGCTACAAGTGCCCTACTTAGGCCTTCAGCTACAAGGAGAAAAAGCAGAAGGGAAAGTGGGCATCCTTTTATTAATCCCCTTTCAAATCTAAAAAAAGGCGATGTCAAACCATTTATGAGCACTGAGAAGGACACGGTAGTGATGCAACACATAATCCATCTGATGAAGGGGACTGCAAAGCCTAAATGTGTTAAGAGGAGACGAAGAAAAATCCAAATTACTCTATCGTAGGCTTTGGTAAGATCGATTTTTAGGACTTGATGTTGTGTAATCCAAATTACTCTATCGTAGGCTTTGGTAAGATCAATTTTCTGGACTTGATGTTGTGTAATGCTTCTTGTGACACCCCTATCACTTCATGGATTTGTCTTCCTTCCAAAAATTCAAACTATTCAAGTGATATTTTGTCAGAGAGAATTATTTTTAATCTTCTTGCTAAGACTTTGGACACGATCTTGTAGATGCAATTGCACAGTGAAATTGGTCTAAAATCATCCAAAGAATTCGGGCTGTCTTTTTTTGGGATTAAATCTATGAAAGTGGAGTTTAGGCTCAGTGGCATTTGACCTATTAGCCTGAACTCTTCAACTAGTCTTAGAATATCATGTCCAACGAGATCAAAAAATTCCAGCAAAAACTCTATGTTCCATCCATCTGGTCCTAGGATTTTGTCCTTTTGAAAGCTGCTCATCACTCCTTTTAGCTCTTATGAGGTTACCTCCTCATTTGAAAAACTAGGAAAGTATTGTGTCATTCGGATCACTTCTTCTATGGTAGCCTTGTTTTCTGCTTTGTAGAGTTCCTGGAAGTACTTTTTCCTTATTTTTGACATTCCTTCAAAGGTATGTTCATGTGTTCCATCTTGGTCCTTAAGATGCCAGATGGTATTAGAGAACTTTCTACCTTTGGAATAAGCTTGAAAAAAGTTTGTGTTCTCATCTCCACTTTTCATCCAAATGGCTCTACTTTTTCATCTCCACATTTCTTCCTTTTCCTTGATTAGTCTATTCCTACAATCTTCCATCCTGAGCAAGTTTGTTTTAGTTTCTAATGATGCAAATCCACCCCCTTCTTCCTCTAACAAAAGATTTAGTTTGCTTTGCTGATATTTAAGTTCCAAGTCCTCCAAAAGTAGTTTTTGATAATCCCAGCTCTTTGTTTTAGCTTTGATTATTTGGAGGTTTTTAACAAAGTGTGCACCAACCATGTAGTTTCTTTCTAGAGTATAGGGGAGCCAGTTTTATCGAACTAGTTTGGTGAAAGAGTCATCGGTTAACCATGTTTTGTTGAATTCGAAAGGGCTTGGTGGCCTGTTTGACCCTTTTCTTAATTCTAGAAAGATCGGACTATGCTCTGAGATGCCTCCATAACCGATCCATTTCTTCATATGTACAAGATTTTCCAATAGAAAGTCCTTTATTGGGAAACGATCCAATATTTTGGCTACACTATCATCTCCAACTCTGTTATTTCTCCAAGTTGGTTTGAGTTTTACAAGATCAAGATCCAATAAGTTGCACTCAACCAACTTTTGAGTAAAAAAAATGGTCATAGGATCTGCTCTCGCGTTTGTTCCCCAAACTTTAGAAAAACCGAAGGAGAAGTTTAAATCCCCTCCCAGTATAACTTCTTGATCTTTCAAGAAATATTGTGAGAACATTTTATCCCAGTATGGGCCTCTGTTTTGACAGGGGTCGTAGATGTTGACAATGTTAAGTGGATCTTCCAAATCTGTCGATATGACTGTTATATTGATTCCTGATTCAAAACCCTAGGGGTTGATGAATTTTATCGAACAGGTATTCCACCCAATATCCAGTCCTCCATATCTTCCAAGAGAACCCAAAGTTTCGAAATTCCATCCTGGGAATAAGGAGGAAAGTCTGGATTTTACTTATTCTCCTTCCCCCAATGTTTCTTGTAGGAGAATTAAATCAAGGTGTTAAGAGTCGATCACACTCTTTAGGTATGGTATTTTGAGGGTCCCAACCAAACCCCTATAGTTAAAAGAAAAACACTTCATCAAGGCCCCTTTCCCAATGCTCTCCTTGCTCTATGCACTCGTTCAATAGAGACTTGTTTCCCATCCATGAGGTCTATCTTGGCTTTCTTATGTGCCTTCGATAAGTAAGGTCTTCTCCCTTGCCCACTTTTCTATTTAGTTGATTGATCCATGGATAGTTCCCCTAGAGGTCCTTTACTAAGATACCTTAAGAAATAATTCCCTGAAGAGGTGGAAAAAGAGGAGGAGGAGGAGTCCTCTTCGATAGAGGAAAAAGAAGGGTCGGGTGCAATGGGATCCAAAGGGGCTGAAGAGCGAAGGGAGAGCATGGGAGGTAAGGGGGGGGAGGGGGAGGGGATTGGGGGAGAGGAAAGGGAGAAGTGGGAAAGGAGGAGCCCTCAACCACTCACTACCTTGTTGACGGGCGAAATTGACTGTCCGTCAACTGAGAGAGTGGAACCGGTCCGGGGTTGTCTAATAACCCAAGCCGTTTGGAATGAACCACCCTGACGGGTTTAGCGGCTCCATTAGCCTATCTAAGTTCCTAATAAAACAAAAGAAAACTAATCTAAACTAACTAATCTAACTAAAAATAAATAAAACAAACTAAAATAAAAATAACTAATAAACTAATCTAATTAAAACTAACTACTAAACAAACTAAACTAAAACTAAAATAAACTAAACTATTCTAACTATTCTATATATAATCTACTGATTAATATTATACTAACTCTAATCAACTATCTAACTACTAACTGCAATATAACTTATTCACAAAGTATACAATATTGACAATTTACAGATTTAAATAAAACCTGCAAAACTCATTAATATTCTTCCCTAAGACAATAAAAGATATTTTTATTGCTTTTATAATTTTATGAACAGAAATAAGGCAGAAAAATAACTAAACTAAATTACTAATCTAAACTACAAATATGTCTAATCAAATCAACGAAAATATTCACAAACTAACCTGGATAAACGCTCCAGATTTGCCCTGTGTATGATGACTATGCTAGCAGATCGGAGGAAGGAAACTCACACCGAATAATCCAGAAGCTTCTCGTAAACGATAGCTGCAATGCTCTTTAAGTTTGTTTACAGGAAAAACAAGACATAAAAATCATAACAATTATATGATTTATAAATCTCTACAATTAGGTAAACCTGTTATGCAAAGACTTATACAGAATAATCCAATTGATGAAGAAGAGAAATCTGTCATTCATAAACTGAATCAAGTAATTGCT
>ML790255.1:370487-408924 GCA_009831015.1 Picea engelmannii | reverse complement strand
AATTGACATCCAATAATTATTTGAGAACGAATCATAAATTGAAATCGTTATTCCATTATGAACTCAAACAGGATCCAAATCAATTAAATGACTACAGAGATAGGCATACTCTGTTTTGTTTTTGTTACCACAAGATCGGGTCAGCAGAACCATAATCGAACAGTTGAGAACCCGTTTGACATCCAATGCAATCAATACAAAAACAAATCTTATGCATTTGTTATGCCGTTTTACTAATAGGAGATATGATCGAATCGAACAGGATCATTTACAATTCATTATGGCTGTGACGATATAGCAAACGAAAACATAACAAGGTGTAACAGAGTGCGTACAAGGTATCTGATCATTCATTTTTGCAAACTGGGGTAAGCAAGATCGATTACATTCAAACGAATCGTAACCGGATTTGGTAAAAATAACACAGTCAATCAATTCATTTCATAACCAATCGAATCCAACAGTTGTGAAATCGTTTTGATATCAATTGAAACGATTATAATCAAAACAAATGGCAAGCAACTATTACGCTGCCTTGTCAACAGGAAATATGAATTAGACAAGATCATTCCAATCGTTATGATTGCGTTGACACAACAAACGGACCATGCCATGAATAGATCAATTCAAACCGGCATGAAAATTAATTCAAATAAAACCATAACAGGCTCGAATGATTGGCAATATAATTCATAATTTGTTATGGCAAAATGGGCAAATGAATTTGATCAAAACGAAATCATTCCAATCAAACGAATCAATTGGCTGGGGTTTAGCATAGCTGTCCCGAATCGAATCCATTCCATGATTTGGGAACACCTGCACTGACTTAAATGAACATATTATTTTTATAAAAAACTGAGTAGTTCGTTTCCCAAATTAAAATCGAACAGAGCAGTATTTCAACTTTGAAAATTGTAAGACGGAGTATATCGTAACAACCAAACTCAATAAAATCGTTCACCAACCACAGCATATGGATTATAACAAAATCAAATCCGAACATGATTGTGTTCTAAACTGAGTATGAAAAACTTCCTTTTCAAATCGGATACAAACCAATCCATTCGAAGACAAACTATTAATTTCGTTAACTCAATAAAGCAAACCAATCAATCAAATCCAAACAAAGACCACACAAATCGAATCAAAATCTATCGATTTCTATACTATTAATGATCAGATCGTATATCGAATCGAAATTTCATTTTATTCAAAGAAAAGCTATATATAGAATGCATGCATTATAACAGAGTCATTCAGAGCTATTTAAAAACTGAATTCAAATCATAATATCAACCTAGATTATTTACAAAACAAAAACGATGTCAAAACCATACCTGTATAGCGACGAGGCTGCTTGATTATGCCAATTTAGAATTGACAACGGTCGTGGCTGATTCCACGTTTTTGAACAAGATGGAGCCGATTGTCTTTTGATTTTTATCTGTTGCTTGGAGCTTGGCTTTTTTACTAGTTAGCACTGCAATTTGATCTTCCAGTGATTGAATCTTCGATTGGAGTATAGGAACATCAATATAATATCGTTCTAACCATGAATCGCATTGGTCACAGGGTGACTGTGTGGGTTTAGAAAGAGTAGGCGAGGGTTTGGCCAAATGACTGAGGGTTTCACGAGGCAATTTAATACCCGGGTAGTCAGGGTCATTCTTTAAGCAGGGGGGAAGGTTTGATACAAAATCATAAGGGGGCTCGGGACATAAACCCTGCGAGTAGGGGTATTCACTGGCCAAGAAATGTTCAACATCAGAATCAGAATCCTCACTCAGAACTATAGGGTTGGACTCGACAGAGGGTTTCGATTTGTTTCTGGCCATTCTTGAAATGAGCCGGGCATTCCTTTTCCCTTTGGCATTAGCAGTAAGGTTTGCCTTGGGTTTTTTACTCATAGGCTTCTTAATATCCTCTGCACTCTTAGTTACAGTGTCAGGTAAGCCACAACCAGGGTCGGTCAAGGGTTTAGGCAGTAGGAGATGTAAGGGTACAGGCGGTTCTGTCTTAGTTTCAATTACCATAGGTTTATCAACCTGTACAGGGTCGGTGTCCTCAAAGCCATTACGGGCAATGAAATCCCTCCAACTATCACCATGCAAACTCAAATGATAAACAACGATGAGCTTAATAAGCCCATGGTGGAATAGGCTGTTGTCAGCTTTCTGCCTCTTAAACTTTTTCGACATCTTATACAGGGAACGATGAAAGTAGAAAGGCATGTTTAGAGGATACCCTGTAAAAATCATCAGCAAACGCAGGTGGTAGAGGAACACAAGTCTGTATCGACCTTCATAGCTCATGAACTACTTGACTAGCATTAATAAGTCGTGCCATCGTGGTTTGAGCATAGATATGGACATACCTCTGTCACAAGAGGTGACTATGCGCGATAGAAACAACAATGTCCATGGAACTTCCTCAACCTTGCAATTCTTAAACCAACATTGTCCTGAGGCAGATAGCGTTGTAGCAGAGCTGATAAACTGCTCATCGATCTCTAACTGTATGTCGCCCACCTTGGCTCGACAGCCATCAAAGGTTATGGAAAATTGTCGTGCTACACAAAGGTTAAAACACTCAAATCGTTGTATAAAGGGAAGCTAGCCATTTTCCTCCAAATCTTGGCGAGCATTGTCAAACATTAACAAGTCTTGATTGCCATTGGGCTCGACTCGCACGACTGGTGCCATGGAGCCGAACGCATGGTAAATGAAGGGTTTAGATTCACCAACACACACAGGAGCAGAGTTGCCTGAGCTAGCCGAAATGAACGAGCAAAAGGGATAAGCATAAATGCAAGCATGTGAAGGTGGTGGAGTCTGCCATGAAAAATATTCATTATCCAAGTACAACCGCCGATTTACATAGTTGTTCAATCCATAATAGTAATTCAACCATTGAGTCATGTTCCCAACTAATGAAATCAAATGTGTATACCAATGTGCACAAACATTATGCCACAGTGTTTAAACACCCGACTTATAAATCAAAGCCAAAATCAACTATGCGCCAATGTGTCATTTCATATAATCAAAAGTTTAACCAAGGTGCCAAACGATATTCATATAGTTGACAAGCCAAACGTTATGAAAAGATTAACATAAGGATTATACCAAAGGACATATAAATCAAATTTAATCATAACCCTTATGCATTTTCATAGAATCAATGATCAGACAAGTCATATAAAGTGTAAATCCAAATGCTAAATGCCTTACAAACTCAATAAAACCCAGTCATACAATCAATCGAAGTATGAGAACCGATTAGAGGATCTTGCCAGTTGTATAATGATCAATAAAAGGTAAGCGCAATAGGCATAATGACAAAATAGATATTGATAGTTTAGATAATGATCGAAATATGACTTCGAAAGGAGAAGTTTTCACGCGTACAGTCGTGAAAACTTAACGAAGACAAATGTGCAAATGTCGCAAAAATGAAAATGTCGTTTATTGAAAATTGCGACAAAAACTTGATGTTTGCAAGACATAGGTGTAGGCAGCTTAATAGACGATAGCAAAAAGTGAGTTGGCTGCCAACATGCCTTTTAAAGTTAAGTTGTTAATTAAAACAGTAATGGGGGGGGGCAGAGTTAGAGGGAGTACCTGAGGAAGCAAGTAAATTTGGTCCAGTCTTAGGAGGGCTCCGAGCTTCTGGTCCTGAAAAAGAAGCAAGTCCTAAGAAGTGGTCACGAAGATCCAAAATCGAGGCGTCTGGTTGAAATTTTGTTGGCACGGGGGCAGACCCAAGGTTCAACTCTTTAACAACGCACCAACAAAACCCTAACTACCGGCCCTTTCGGTAACGCCTATGAAGTAGATGAAGTCTCACCTGAGGTAGAGGCAAGGGCGGTTGTAGTACTCAAGTTTCTGCAACCTAGATGGGACACAGATCTATGATTACAATTCTTAAAAAATCACTTAGCAAATAACATTCATTAGTATTTAACCCTTATTCAAATCGTAGGTAAAACCCTAATTACATAAAAATGCAGTATTCAACAAGATCTAACACACCCAAGCACTTAGCACATAGAAATAAAGCAGATCTAGCATTCATTCACATTACTAAATACTAAGCTACTATATCAGATGCATCTAACATACACAAATATGACAAAAATAAGCATAAATCACGTCAATCACACAAAATAAATCATAACACAATATATGCATGGTTCACCCCCAGCGGGGGGCTACATCCACTAACTCTTATTCTCTTTATTATCGTATTTCAATTCACAAAGCCAACTCAACATCCTTATCCAGATCCTCCTTCCCCGAGTTAGGTCACAACACAAAGCCTTCTTACACAGTCTGCACACAATCTTATTACAATCACTTGCACTTAGATCTGCAAGTCTTAACACATAGTATGCACAAAGACTCTAGCTCCACACTAAGCTGATTCTACTAGGTTTCTCCACTCCTTTATTACATCGCCTAGATATCTATTTATACATTACAAATCGGGACTAAACATGGGTAAACCCATGGGCTGACATCCGATACCCATTACATAAACCCTAAACCCAAAAAGTCTGCAAAAGGGGGCAATATCCCACGATATCCGCTTCTCTTGCCGCTCTGTCTTTGAATAGCCTATCGAAGTCCCCAAAATTGGTCAAACATGACCAATGTTTCCAAAAAACCTTTTCAAGGGACAACTGGCCCCCAACACTCACCTGTGACTCGTCCCAAGTCACTCTGATCTGGGTAACTCTGCCTCGAAGGCCTTGAGCTTGGCTCGATCTGACTTGACCTACTGCTTTGCCAGAGCCTCCTGCTCAACGAACTCTTGAATAACTTTCTTAGTCACCGGTCCTTCCAAGCATTGTTCTACCTTGGTGACTAGTTCTAGCTCTTCACCTTGTCCTTCAATCTCCTCAAAAATTGTGCAAGCTTCATCCTGCACTGGTTGGAGCCTTTGGGTCACTTCCATGACTTTACTCTGGATGGCATGGACCTGTTGTTGAACCGTGCATTGTTCCTGTGAACTTTTCATCCTCTCAATCGATGACAGTAGCTTCAACTGTGCTTGCACTGTTTCTTTGCCTCGTAGAGATTTGATTCCAATGTCCTTAGTTCAGGGTCCTCTGCAAGGTTATCATAGGTCTGTGCACTTCGACTATTGAGTTTCTTACATTCCAAGGCCAATGCCTTAATTCTCTCAACTACGCTCCTGGCAGTTTCTTCCCTATGATCTTGAAATTCCTACTTAGTGCTTGGCATGACTTGTAGTTCCAATTATGTTATTCATGCTTGGAGATGCTAAATGGATTCAGCGAGCTTCCCCACCTAGATCTTAGCGATTTCTTCTCCCATATGTGCTAGGCCTGTCACATAGTGAAGTGATCTGGTGACTGCTTCTTTAAATACCATATTCTCCATGAGTAGTTTTTCTTTCTCCTTCTGGATCTGTGCTCTATCCTCTGCAAACTTTGCATGGAGGTCATCTTTTTCTTGTTTCACAACCTGAAGTTTCTCTATGGGTTCCTCCTTTGCTTGCTTCAGGGCCTCTATGGCCTATTATTTTTCCTCCTCGACATGATGAAGGAAAGCCTATGTCGAGTCTTATATTCTATGTAGTTGGGTAGGCTCATCTCCTACTTCTATTTCACCTGCTAACAACAACACAGTAGGAACTGTGCAACTCGAATAAAGAGCCTTTAGTACCCCTTTTAGCTCTGCCTTGATCTTGTCAAACATTTTATCCTATTTTTCTTCACTTTGCTGCAAGATGTCCTCTGAGGTATCTGATACAGCAGAAATGATAAGGCCAATTTTATCCACCATGAGCATAGTGTGGAATGGGGGTTTATTGGCTTTTGACTTCTTCCGTGATGAAGGTTTCGTCAGGGAACCCTTTCTTTTCTTGGATGTTTCTGTCTTTGTCAGGGGATATTTAGGTGGTGTTAATTCACCTTGATTCTTCTTGTATTCTTCCCCTTTATCCTCTTCTTTGTCTACTTTGTCACATCCTCCCCCTTCAGGTGAATCTGGTGTAGTTCCTTTTGATGCACTGCTCAATTCCTATACCTCTTCCTTCTTTTTCTTCCCGCTATTGCTAGGTGCATCATATTCTTCGCGAGTAACCATAGGGCTTACGATGAGGTTGGGGTCGGAGAGTTATGCCTGGTCAACTGGTACAAGGAACTCTGCAAGCCATTCCTTGTTTATTTCTTCCATGTCATCCTCTGTGAGTTTGTAATAGGATTGGAGCTACTTTGTAATAGGATATAAATCAAATGCCTATCTGCGTGGAACTTCACAAGTGGCCTAAACCTGTGCAGGGTATTCAACATCATGGGAGGGAAATATTCAATGGCCCTTTCAACTGTAGATAATAGGTGTGGAACACTACATTTGGCTGCCATTGTTTTTCCATGTCACTCGAATACCATAGCGTAGTGAACTTTGCAACTAGTGGTTCGAATGACTCAATTTCAGGGAAGGTCGCTCCTTCCGGCATCTCCAAAGAAATGAAGGAAATGAGGATCAACAACCAAATGAAATGAAACTCATAACCCTAATCTTGAGCTTCACGACACTCTTTCTCTAACTGGTTGACGAGGTAGATCGCCTAGTTCATTTTCATCCCTTCAACGCATTTTCCTGCGAGGTCGACGACATACCCTGTGACCTGTGTTGGCCTATTCTTCCTGAAAAGTGTACCAACGATCAACTGGTAAGATAGGCACACTGTGCCATTCTAGATGGAGGCTACCTTAGAGCCCTGCTTCCCCTTCTCCACATCGCCATAGGTGTCTTTTGTTGTCTGTGCCAGGGTGCGATCTGTAGCCTTCCCCGGGTAAACTCCATGTGGGTTTGGTCCTTGCATGCTCAATCCAATGGATCAACATCAGATCTACTGTTATGCACCTTTCCAACCATAAGTAACTACCATGGAAGCACGAAAACAAGATTTTAACACATGTGTTAACCTCCTGATGTCTGTCGAAGTGTGGTAACTTCATTACATTGAGGATAGTCAATCTTACGATGTCCATGGTCCACAACTGGGGGATTATCTTCGACTTCTTCCTCGCTTTATTGGTCAAATACTTGTGCGGTGCGAGTATTCCATAGTTTTTGCGATATCCCAAGTTGAATTCACTAATCTTAAGCATTAGAATCCTATCCAACTATAGTCCTTCTACATGTATCCCCTTCAGGTGGTATGCGGTGATCACTGTGTAATTGAAGTCCCTCAGGACGCTGTCATGACTCACCGTGCCAGCCAGAGGCAGGATGTTTTCAGGTAGGATTTATGGGATGAGATTCACATTCTCCAAGTCATCATGATTCTTGGTTCATTTATCGGTCACAGTTCAAGAGGGCCCAAATCAATGTGCAGTCGATGGGGATGCTTGCACTCCTTTTGTCGATGAATCTTGTGCTCCTGTGGACATGACCTTCTTAGCCATGATGTCTATGATAATCTCTTTGACATATTTCTCTACTATGCTAAAGTCACCCGACATACATGCTTGAGATATGAATGGATGCTTGAGATATGCTAAAGTCGGTGAACAAATAATCAAGGTAGCAGAACGGATGGTGAGGTCTCACTGAGCATTGTGCGGTAGCAGGCAGCTCTCTGTGGGCTCGAATAATCACAATTGGAAAAAATTTCCATGGTAATACATTCGATGGGTTAGATAGATAACATCATAACAGATTATTCCAATGGATAGGAACGCGTCAATCAATGCAATTCCATCTATTATGGCGTGGTCCCAATGGTCCAACGACAAACGTTCTGGTAATAACTGTGTTTCTAGCCGCTATGGAGCATTGGTCTAATGGTCGGTACACCTCCAATGGTCATATCTCTCTGGCGTGGCGAAGTGTCAATATTCTTTGTTCTTCTATTCCGACGATGTTCAATTTTTGTGAGCCTTCCTTCTGCGAAGTCCTCTATGGAAACTCTTGCAATTTTTCTATCTTTTCTTTCTTCTTACTGAGTTTTCTATCTTTCTTTCCTGTGATTTGCATCTCTGGATTCCTCTTTACATTCTTGTTCTTATCTCCTCTTGACATAGTAACTTCGCACTGTTGAGGGTATTTCATAGGGTTCGAGGGTAATACTTCTTCTCTTACTGTTTCTTGAGTAGATGCTCTACTCTTCTGTATGGATAAGTTCTCTAAGTCTTATTGCGTTCTTTCAACTTCGACGGCTAGGTCTATGGCCCTCAGTTTCTTTGACTTGTCCTCATGTTCTTCTAGTAAGCACGCTATTCTCCTAGCCATGAAAGCCCTTATTTCTTGTTTTTTTGTTCTAGATCTTCCTCTTATTCTTTCCTTCGGATCTGATCTTTCTCAACCCGGGTCTTTCCTAGCAAAAGAGAAAAGGGTGCATTATTCTCAATAAATTTAATGACCTTGAATTCTTCTTCTGTCGATTCTCTGTGAGCAATCATAGGTACATGGGCAAGTATTCCACATAGAGTTATCATATTTCCTTTAAACAATCCTATTCCTCCAAGTGAAGGAACCATAGCAGGCTTTCCTAAGATTTCCCAAGTACTTTTTGTCATAATGTTCACCTGTGTTTCTGCATCCAATACACAGTCTATGTCGAAGTCTCCTATTCTTTCTTTTATGCACTCTTTCTCTTTTAAGATCTCTGATAGACTGATATCTCTGTGATCATTAAGTGTTTATTTCATCTGCAATAATATAGCCTTTGATTCTTTCTATTTTTTTAACATATTCATAGTCTATTTACCTTCCTTGGGGTTTTCTTGTCTTGTGTTCATCTTCTCAACTTTAGCAATCATTCTAGGGCAATACAAAACTTCAGGTCCCACGTATTTACAACAGGGAAAAATAGGACCTCTACCAGGGCATTCCTTAGCAATATGTCTCGGTCTTCTACAAATATAACAAAGAGTCAATCCTCTCTTTCTCTTAAACGATCCCCAACCTTTCCTGTACTGCGCACTAGGATCACAGTGATGGACCTGCAAAAAATTCTTTCTAGGATCCTGCATCCACTTGTTAGTCCAACAATTATTTATATGCATAGTAATAACATATATTTCACTATTTTTATCAGATCTATTCATATCATATCTTCTTTCTTCTAGATATGCCCTAGTTTTTAGACTAGGAACAAATCTATCAAACATACCTAGATCCATTCTTTTGAATAAAAAAATTCCACTTATCTTACCTTTATCAGAGCACAAAGATTTAAGATCTTACCTCTTTTCTTTAGATCAAACTTCTTTTCTTAGCATAGAGCTTCACAAGTCAAGTATAGTACTGTGCACTACAACAACAGATCTACGCATATAGCTTTCTCTTTTCTTCAGTTCCCAACAATCACAGTTTCAGGTCCCGACAACGGAACCATTTGTTGGTACATGGGCAGACCCAGGGTTCAATTCTTCAAAATCCCACCAACAAAACCCTAACTACCAGCCCTTTCGGAAACACCTGTGAAGCAAATGAAATCTCATCTGAGGTAGAGGCAGGGGGTTACAGGACTCAAGTGTCTACAACCTAGCTAGGACACAGATATGTGAATACAATACTTAACATAGCACTTAGAAGTTAACATTCATTATCATTTAACCCTTATTCACATCGCAGGTAAAACCCTAATTAAAAAACAACGCAGTATTCAACAAGATCTAACACACCCAAGCACTTAGCACATAGAAATAGAGAAGATCTAGCATTCATTCACATTACTAAACACTAAGCTACTATATTATATGTATCTAACATACATAAAGATAACAACACTAAGAATAAATCACATCAATCACACAAAAACAATCATAACATAGGATATATGTGGTTCACCCCCAGCGTGGGGCTACGTCCACCAACTATTTTTCTCTTTATTATCTTCTTTCAATGCACAAAGCCACAAAGCCAACTCCGCATAGGACAGGAGATCTGCGCGTACCTCACCAGATCCTCCTTCCCCAAGTTAGGTCACAACACAAATCCTTCTTACACAGTCTATACACAAGCTTCTTACAATCACTTTCACTTAGCTCTGCAAGTCTTAACACATAGTATGCACAAAGCCTCTAGCTTCGCACTAAGCCGATTCTACTAGGTTTCTCCACTCCTTTCTTACATTGCCTAGATATCTATTTATAAATTACAAATGGGGCCTAAACATGGTTAAACCCATGGATTGACATCCCATACCTATTACATAAACCCTAAACCCAAAAATCCCATAAAAGGGGGCGAGATCTTGCGATCTTCGCATCGCCTGGAGCTGCGTCTTTGAACAACCTGGCGAAGTCCCCAAAATTGGTCAAACATGACCAGTGTTTCCAAAAAACTTGGTCAAGGGCTAACAAAGTCAGTCTGACATCTTTGTTCCCTCTGAGGGCTAACGGAGGAGGGAACAACAGGAGTTGAGTTTTGAGATTGACCATTTCTCAAATTGTTTATTGATCCTCTGGCTCTGACTGGAAGCTTGCAACTTTTGATCAAATATCCATATTGATGGCATCTCCTGCACCTAAAAGGGACATTTTTGTAATCAAGTTTCTGAGTATAGGTGTAGCCTCCCCAGTTGAGGTCAACCTCTTCACCAATACCTTCTCTGATGTTTAAATTGACCAAGATTCTTGCCAACTTCATTTTTTTTGACACTTTGTAGGTCATATCTACATCCAACAAGTCACCTAAGAAATTTTCAATAGATTTTAAGTGTTAAAAGGTCCAGAGATGAAAGGGAAGCATAGGGAGTCTTACCCAAACTCGAATTGTATCCAAACGTTCTATACTAGCATTAAATAGAGGACTATGGGGTTTGAGAAGGAGAGGAGAATTGTTTATGCTCCAAGTAATTCCTAGTGCCCACTTGTAGTGCTCAGAATTTTGGAAAGTAAATGCATAACAATTCATGTTCATCTCAACAAGCTCCTAAAGATAACCAAGATGTTCCTTCCAAACATTATGCATCCAATCGATGAAATTTCTCACTGCAAAGGTTCTTCCACTGGCTCGGCCTACCAATGTTTTATTTTCCATGTGGATTACCTGACTAATATCAACTTCTTCTCTGAGGGCTAGGTTCCCAATATTTCCTTTTGATTTTAGTTTTTTTCCTTTTTAACGTGGTTCCTTCTCCTACCTTTGCTCAAGGGTCACCAAGAACCGACCTTTCATCGGGGAAAGGATAAAAGGGAGGATCATGTGGGCGTTCTTTGGAGATAGAGTCCCAATCACATCCTCTGTGTTCTTCAGCCTCTAAAAGTGCCAAGATAAAACCCTTGTTGGTAGGAAAGGTAGGAGAACCTTCTAAGCCTTGTTTAGTGAGAGAATTTGGAGGACCCAAGAAATGACTGAAAAAACCAGTGGAGCTAAGACCTCACTAGGAGATGAGGATGGGGAGAGTATAATACCTCCTTCATCTTGATTAAACCAATCCATATCTGAGGCCCAGTGTGGATTGAGGGAGGGTAAAGAGTCACTTGTAGTGTTTCTTAGACCAAAAAACCATCGTTTTGTGAAGTCTCTGAATTTGACACTATCGAGCAGAGGAGTCTGGATACTAAGCCCCATCTCAAGGGTCAGAGAAAGATGAGGTGGGAGAGGAGAGTCACCCAAATCCTCCAGTTGTTCAGAAATACCTCCACCTATCAGCTCCTCAATCATCACAACATCCAGTGGGGAAAGTTCCATGTTGGCACCAGAAACCAACGCGGTCTGCAGGAAGGAGGATTCCATCGTAAGAGAGACGACGAGAGACCACATGGAAATAGATTGCGAAAGGGGAAAATGGGAGAAAAAATAGTCGAGAGACTAGAAAAGGAGTGAACCCAACCACAAGATGGGGGGGAGTTAAAAACTCTTTAACCACAGGTTGGTATGGCTAATCCTCTCCATAACCGCAGACCGATTTCCTTCCAATTTAATAAAATGTATTAAACAACTTTTATTTCCCTCTTAATTATTATTTAACACTTTATTGTATTAGATTATTCATTAACTTGACTCCAAATAATAGATTTTATCTCTTCGTTCAATCAATTATTATTTCTTAACTATTTATTTCATTTCCATTTGGATTTGGACTTCTTTAATTTGATAGACCTTGTTTCTTTCTTTTATTTTTATTGTTCTCACCATTGAAATAAATTTTGTTTGTCAATCATTATTTATATGTTATCTTGTTATGGAAGTTCATTGTCATTATTATTTATTAATTGTTTCTCATTTACATTACGTGATTTTCCCTATTTAATGATTTACTATTCTCAACGTTATAATTAATTTTCTTTGTCAATCATTATCTATGTACACTCTCACCATCGTTGATCCAAAATTGATCATCATATAAATTTTCATCTATTTTTCTACTTTCTAGGTGGAAAAAATGGAGCTATTGGCTTGTATGGCCCATTTTATGTGTAGATCCTTCTTTTTTGGTTTTGGGTACAAAACCTTCCAAATCCCATTTAAGGAACTAAATGGTAATTTTTTGGGTGAAATATTTTGGATCAATTTTTTCTACCCTTCGACATTGTTCTACACATGAAGGGATTTCAAACAACACAAACATCACATCAATTGGAGTTTGTATATAGAAGTTATGCCTCCCACAAGTTTAACCATCATGTTGACCACCATGATACTGAGTGGATTCCACATAAATTCACATTACCCACATATGTGGAGCTATTCGTGTTTGTAATTTCAAGAATATTATAGAGGACCCAAAACCCTAACATTAATTCGGAGGTGAGGCATGAAAAAACTATAAACCTAACCCTAGATGGCTATCAAGCCATGTTAAATATTGGGTCGCTAACATAGGAATGAGTTTTATTCTTATTTTATTATTTATTGTTCCGTAGTTGCATAGAGAATTTAGGAGTGGTATATTGAAGCAGATCATATGAAGTATATGATCCTATAACAACCATATTGGACAAAGTATCCATGGAAAATCCATAGTGAGTGCCCATTTATTTGTATTTTCATTTCATAAATGAGAATAAAAGAGAAAAGTATGGGCTTAACCTTCTAGCTGGGTTTTTTTTCAATTGAATTTTCCTACTCCTCGAAATTGTTCTGCACATGCAGGGTTTTCAAATGGAACAAAGATCACATGAATTGGAGTTTGTATGAAGAAGTTATGCCTCCCACAAGTTTACCCATTTTGTTAACCACCATGATACAATGTTGATGCCATATCAACTCACATTACCCACACATGTGGAGTTATTCATGTTTGAAATTCAAATAATATTCTAGAGGTTCCAAAACCCTAGTTCATTAATTGGGAGGTGAGGCATGAAAAAACCCTAAACCTAACCCTAGATGGCTATCAAGCCATGTTAACGTAGTATGACAGAAAGGCATAGTATGAAATCCATAGTATGACCTGACATGGCAGGATTGATTGAGTGACCTCGTAAGATAAATATGTGGCACAACAGAAACATCACCTGTCAATATTGATTGAGTGACCTGGTAAGAGAAATACATAGTATGAAAGAAACCTAACCTGGAAGGATTGATTGAGTTAGCAGAAATATGTTCTTTCATTCAACAATTATGATAGGAACATCTTCCATTCGTATTGTGTTATTTATTTTTCCATAGTTGCATAGAGAATATAGGAGTGTGACATTTAAGTAGATCATAGGAAGTATAAGATCCTATAGCAACCATACTAGAGAAAGTGTCCATGGAAACTCCACAGTGAGTGCCCCTTTATTTGTATTTGCATTTCATAGTTGAAAAGAGAAGATCATATCATAGGTTATATATTTGAATCAGGTTTTTATAGGCCTTCGAAGGGTACATCTTTTATTCATTATGTGTATGGTGTGTTATTTGCTTAGCTTCTTTCATTTCAGTTTTAGTTATTTGAGTATTTTCATGCATTAACCTAGTAACAATGAATCTAAAATCTAAAGTAATACACTACATAATAAGATATTTTAAAATATTGTAAGATCTATTATGATGAATTTCTCAAGTGGATATATCCATGGAAATTTACAGATCATATTTGATTCTCTTTTTTCTTTATTAGTTGTTTACCACTTCTAGCGGAGTGTCCACTCAAAACACAAATAAATTTAAACACTAACATAATAATATTGATAATCCAATACACATTATGAATATTTTTCCTAAAAGCGATTAATCAACATTTCATAATTCCTTCCATTCATATTAGTCCCTACCTAGGTAGGAGATTATTGTTTTCACTTTTCCAGTTAGTTAGGGGTTCATAGATTGCAAATTTGAGTTTAAAAATATTGTATTTTTTTTATCATTTTTTATTGAATTCTAACTACAAAAAATATCAATTTGACCTTTCCTATCATTCCCAAACCAAAATAATAAGGAAAATAAAAATCAACTAGTTTGGGGGTTCATACATTGAAAGATTATAGTATTCTCAAAGTTGAGCTGATTTTTTTTGGTATTTTTTTTAAATTCTTATTAGTTAATAAATAATGATTTGATAATTTTTATCAATACCAATCCAAAAAAACATTGGCCTTTATTCAATGAATCACTCAGTAATGATATGACCAAAAATGTAGGTCCATTTATGATTCAACTTATGAGAGTATTACACTTTTTTATATTTATTATGTAAGGATGACTTCACAAACTATTAATGGTATAACTAATTAATTTTCACCAAAGGAGGAAGGCACCTAGGATGGCTCAGGAACAATTTTTAAATAGGTGTTAATTAGATTATATCTATTGATTTTTAATGATAGTTAAATTTATCAATTTATTCTAATGTGTTTATATTACATAGGTATATGGGTGCTTTCACGAAGATGATAGTCAGAAAGGTGGAAATAAGGTGCCTAGGAACACACTCATATTCTCAAAAACATGCATGTGTTGATGAGCTTCCAACTCCAGCATACATCGAACTGCCACCAAGGCTACCAAATTAGCGCCAGGTAGGAATTATTAAGAACACATGTGTGAACCTAAGAACACATGTCTACTCTAAGAAAGCACATGTGTTCTATAGGAACCCACATGTGTTCCTATTTGTCCTTTTTTCTAAGTCGTGGCCATTATATTTCACCAACATATCACACTATGTGTTTTAAGGGCTATTATGCAAATTAAGGAGTGTAAATTGAGGATATATTGAAAAATAATTGATAGTCTCTACTTACATGGTCATCAATTGGTTCCAAGTAATTATTTTGATTGAATTTGAATTTTTTTTATTTAATAATTTTTTTAAATTATAAAAAATAAATAAAAATGTAATTTTCCCTTGTTAGATTGCAACATACTTAATTAACATGGATCTTGGAGAAAAACCAAACCCATCATCACCACATGAAGAAACACCAAACCCTAGCCTATAATTGGCAAACATAAACATTGAAATTTATGCAGGGTATAGGTCTCTCAAAACCCTTATACAAGACTTGAGAAATACCAGAGAGACCTCACAACTATCACTAGCCACATCCCTAGACACCATTGTTTCTTCTATTTCAAATGCCAAAGGCCAATTAACACACATTCCTGATTATAGGGCCAAAAGTTATGAATATTTTAGGTCGGGTCTAGATAAAAACCAAGTTAGATACCTCAACATTTCAAAACAAGACCCTATGACAATGTTTATTAACTCGAGAACCATATTACAACCATCGGTCACAAAGAGAGGAATTTTAATCGAATTTTGCACCTAGAAACCTTTTTTAGACAATTGTATGGATAGGTGGTTTATGGTATTTGAAAAACCTCCATACAATAATAGGGAGGTGCCTTTGTACTTCCTTAGAAAAATATGAGAAGAGTTTTTTTTAAGTCACCATGTCAACTACATTGACATTGGTAAATTCTAGGGGTTGGGCCATGGGTCATGTATGATATAAAGAATGTTAGGAATGACCCATTTCTAGGACCTTTTCCTCCTAGGTGGAGGCCTAAACCCCCTAACCAACATCCTCCCATCGCATAAAACATCAACTAGACCTAGATATCTATATCCACCTTGCCCAGTATCCTGGCGGAGCATATCATATTCATAGAATTATCATGTCAAGAGGGACCTTAAAGTGATGTTGAGGGAGGGCTTGGACCTTTAGGCCTTGCAGCAAAGTCCAAACAAGAAAGGGCAATTGGAAAAACTAGGCATTACCATCCTATCTCATGTGACCCTCATAGATGCTCAAGTTGCATGAAGACTTGTTATGGGTCGATGGAGGCGACTAAACATGAGAGTTTCATGGAGGAGATTAGTATCTTGATTGTATCTATGTTCTTCATCATTCATATATATAGTTTATTATGTTTTTTTCTCTATATCTAATTATACGATTATTTTCAACTTCTACACTCGAATAACATACACTCAACACCTACAAATGCATCAATGCCCTTCACCTAGTATACCGAGATTATAATGGAGTTCACAAGATTGAAGGTTATCATGATTTTCCTGCCTCTTACTACTTTTCTAATTTGATTTGTGGTAGCTTTGATATATGGAAATATAAGTTTTGGGATATCCACCTTCCTATGTAAGTGTCTTATGTTCATTTCTTTGTGTATTTTTCCAATCTACTAATCATTGTAACCATTCATCAAAAGAACATTCTAAGGTTATCTAGTTCATAGTTCAAGTGTTTTGCATCCAAGATTCTTGTGGCCCTTGTGGAAAGGGTGTGAATGATTCTTAAATTTTGAGATGGGTGGTGATGATATTATACATGAAGGTATCTATATATGTCTTACTTCCTCCTTTTGACTTGATACCTAAGTCTCCCATTTCTCTTGTTGTTGAGCATTACATCCAAAAATTGCATTCAATTGTCCCTTTATATATCAATGGTGAATTTAAAGTGCCATTAGAGGCTATTGATGTGCTCAGATAATCCTTCAATATCCTCTTTATCATTTCCACATTTGGTGAAGATATCATCCATGTTTCATTTCCATACTCCTAGGGTGAGTGAAAAGTGGTTTAAATCCATTACTTCAAATTTCTCCATGTAGATGTTTGCAACTATTGGTGATAGTGGGGATCCCATTGCTACACCATGAATCTACTCATATATATTTCCTTTGTAGCTGAAACATGTTGACTTATTTCATATCCTCAATAATTTAGCATTTTTATGTCTATGATGTCTTCTATGACATTAATGGCATGGTCTACTAGGACCTTGGTGTAGAGAGACGTAGTTTCAAATCTTACTAGAATTTCATCATCTTATACATTTTTTTCTTTTAATACATTTTTTAAAGGATTATGGGTCCTTTAAAAAAGAGTTTTTATTTCCAAATGGGAGGATGAGTAACATAGAAATAATTTTTTCCAAAGAGTAAGTTATAGATCCTACCATGTTACAATCAATATTAAGGGGACACCACCTTTATGGATATTGGGTGCACCATATATCTTAGGCATTATGGCATTCTCTAAAGAAACCTTACTCTTAATTGAGTCATCAAGGGATGAACCCTTGATAATTGTGGACGTTGCACACATTAGTTTGTTCCCAAGGTATTTATTGATTACTCTATATCTTGTACATGTGAGGTGTTCCATCAGTTTGTTATGGTAATCTACTTCATCCATTATGATAGGTGATCCCCTTGTTAGCCTTTGTGTAAATTAATATATTTATTATTTCTCAAATCCACACATTCCTACCTAATAGCTTCAACATTTATTTTTTTTGGATATGAGGAAATATTCAATGGTGCACACCAAATATTCCACAATTATCTTTTTTGGGACTACAAAAAAAATCAATATTTTCTTTAAATCATTGTGTGCTAGTGTATCCAACTTGAAGTTTGATAAATTCACCATTGTGCTCTGCTTATTCTCTAGCAATCTCGTTGATATGCTACTATTCTACTTGTGTTTTAGAATTTCAAGTTTCAAGTGGAGTTTGTCTGGAACTATTCAACTAATTTCATAAGATCATCATGAGTTCATCTTATCTAATTTTTTTATTAACATTGAGCTCATTATGGTGAATGCATCCTCATTCATTTGTTGAGAATATGTTTACACTTTGCAAAGATGGATGTGACACCACTATCAACACATTGTTTTAAAAATTTTGGGTCTATTATTAATTTATCCCTAACTGTTCTCAACCTCTTGAAAAAAATTGCATATTTTATTGTAACCTTTCCATGGTGGGATTCAATCATTGAATTATAAGGATTCATTATCCCAGGTGTAATATTAAAGAAAAGAGGAAACTTGCATTCAATTTTTTATACCCAACATTTCACAATTCAAAAATATGATTCCATCTTTGGGGATATTCAATGTTGATTATTAAGATGAGGATACATGAGAAAGAGGAAATCCAATATGATTCTCCTCTTCCCCCATGAAATATTTGGTCGAAGAATGAATATTTGTGGCATATTAGTCATTTTCCTTGCACCAAGTACCTACCACCCAATTCAAAGGAATTTAAAGTTACACAATGAAATCCCCAACCTCAAAGAATGTATCAAAAAGAAACCTTCAAAAAAACTAGAAAAGGAACCATCATTTTTTGGTGACAATGATCTCGAAGTCAATATCATCATTGAAATGGATATGGAAGAAACCCCTATCATTGATATCAAAGTGTACCTCATGTTGCATTACACTTCGAATATTATTGTCACTCATTCGATTATGACCAAGTTTATATGATGATTACATTAAATCACCCATTTTTCCATTTACAATTCCCTAATGACGTAGTGTTTGATGGTTAGTCTTTAACCAAAGAATTCCAAAAAATATCAAGTTAACTTGGTCATAACCAAATTTATGTGAAAATCTCAAGTCAACTTGTATTCTTTTGATAAATCTACTCTTCTAGTTATTTTGTTTTAATTATTCCTAAAATATGATGGAAATTTTTCATATGCTCCTTGTAACACACCCCACTCGAGTGCCTCTAAAACACCTTCTTGAGACAATTTCAAAATTTTGATACCTTTCTTATGAAATAATGAACATAATATCATAAATGAAATAACAACAAACATGCATGATTGAAAAATAAAGCATAATTGGTCATGCACAATTATTAATAATATCTAGCATGTCATAAACATATCAAAGAGATAAATGCAATACACAATGGAATAAAATAAAAAAGAAACACAAAGAGACTTATATTTTAAAATAAGTTTCCAACAAATAGTTGCATACGTCAGACGTTCCACCCAAACTTAGAAACTATTGTTGTAGATCTCAACAATAGGTCACCCTCGAGCTAGGGGTATGAATCCACAAGGACATGTCCTAGGCTGACTCTAGTTTTTCAAAACCAATCTGGAAGAATCAAATCTCACAGTTTCTAAACCATAAAATAATCCTAGTTTACGAGTTCTCTTTCCCATCATCTTGCAAAACCGAAGAGAAAGAAACCCCTTCACTACCATGCGGGCCCCTAAATTATTTGTGCCTATTTCCAGGGCTCAAGTGCTAGTGGCCAATAAATCTCAGTGTTAGAAACTTCTAGGATTGTCAGTTGTAGATAGTCTTGGCATTATTGTCATTAATCCCATTCACACATGAATTAATTATTTGTTGGTACACCAATATTACCAATAACCACTACCCATGGATCATTATCTCCAACAACTGATTTCCCCAATCCCACAACCAGATATAGAGTGAGAAACAATCAAGGAAATGATGAACAAGATACGGTGTACAAAATGAACCAGCAACACACAATGAAGCAAAAACAAATGACCAAAATGAATTAATCCTCAAATGAAACAACCCCCAAAAAACCCACAGCTAGGGTTAAATAAATATGGTTTTCAAGGAATAACGTGGCCTCTCTAAGAGACTCATGTAACATTTCCCTTTTGATCCGGATTATTTTCGGCACGAAATGAGATTGGAGATATAATAAAGAAAAGCATAGAGATATTGCAAGAGGGAGAAAAATATAACATAGATATAGTAGAAATAAAACAAGAGTCACAGATATACAGTAATACACGATTTCCATTAACAAAATAAATGTATAGAGACTGTAAAATACAGAGTGAAAGACTCGCTAGAATGGTGGTAGCTTATCTCTGAGAAGAGATGTGATGGTTACTCGCATCCGTGAGAAGATGATTATTACAATGAGGCTCTAAGGGCATTTTTAACAAAAGTAAAATTCAAAACCCTAACCCCGGAAGATGAAAAGCCAAAAGGTTTGTGGGCCCCGATGGGGGTAGTTGATACGTCAACTTCCCAGGGGCATAACTTCGGCGTACGATCTCTGTTTGGGGTGCACGATAGCTTGTTGGAAAGATATATCTGAGAACTACAACTTTTGGGTGAGAAACATCGATCTAAAATCCATGTTTCTCCCTGTTTTCTGAAAAAACATCATTTAGGGCCTCAAAATGGCCCCAGAAGTTAAAAACTGCTAAAAATAGTAAATTACCAAAATTGCCAGAAACATGTTTTGGGCTAGTTGGAAAAGGTGGGTGGCCATCGATATCCACCTATATAAATCCTCCCTCAAGAAGCAATGGTCTCCATTGTGTTGAGTTCCCGGGGGAGAGGGAAAAGCAATTGTTGAATCTGAATCTTGGTGAGCTGCTTACATTGCTAGAGACGTTGCGCTGCTTGGGTTGTTGAAGGTTGTCATGAACTTGTGGCTGTAAGGGTTGGAAATTTTTAAACAGTATAGCTACATGAGATGACTGTGTGCAGAAGGAATCTTTTCGTTTTGCTACAATCTTGTTGACCTGCTTCTGTTGGATAGAAGGTGCTTGGGCCAAAGATGTGGTGGTTGCAATATCCTTTTGTTCACCTTTTGAACAGATTGTGAAGATGCTGAATTTTGTTGTATGAGATACTACCTTGCAGCACTGTTTAGGTGGGGCAGTAGCAGGAACTACCTATGGTATCCTGTAGAGATGACCCCCCAGAGTAACAATGACACTACGGGGTCGAGACTCATAGATAGCATGGTGTTTCCACATATATGTCTCGCCCAAGAGAACATCACAAACATCCAATGGGGAAAAATCACATAATACCTCATCCCTGAAGGGCTGGATGCCATATGACAATCAACAGTGCTGGCTGACATGAAGATCTCGTCCTTGCCGAAGCCACCCGATGTTGTATGGATGCGGGTGTGGTGTTGTCGACAATCCTAACTATTTGACGACCTCTGTTGAGATGATTTTTTTTTGGCTTCCTCTATCAACAATAAAATGCAGCAGGGTCCCCTTCACCCACATTTGTGAATGAAAAAGGCGCTCCCCCTCTTTAGGATCTGTTGATTCTTCTAGTTGAATTGTTGCGGTCACGAAAATAGAAGTGGGGTCTGCGTCAATGATCTTTCCTTTACCGGTATTTTTAGAATCAGATTCTAAATCAGGGTTCGGCTACTTGTCTTTGATCTCAGTCACCAATGACTGTTTTGAGCGACATTCATCGGTGTTGTGCTAGGGGATTTTGTGGAAATCACACCACTTTCTGGTGTCCTTCTTTGTCTTCTCGTGACCCTTCTTTTCCTATGGCTTGGATTGGTTTTAGGGAGACTGTTTATTAGGGTCGTCTTTGTCATACTTTGGTTGTTGTGGATTTTTAGACCCGAACTCTCGTTTTTTCTAGTGCTTAAACTTCTGTTCGATTTTAACAACATATCTATAAGCAACACCAAGTGATGAGATGTCCAGAAAATCCATTTCAGTTTGGATGTGTTTGTGTAGAGCCCCACGGTATTTCAAAACCAAATGTCATTCAGAGTCCTTGATACCCAGCTTGGTGCACAAGGTATGAAAGGTATTGGTGAAATCTGGAACTACTTGGCCCCTCTCTTATCGCAATGTGGTCCATCTCATGTACTGGTCCTCATAGTTGCCAACAGGGTAATATTGTTCCTTTACCGCATCCACAAAAAAATCTCAAGTGGGATCGGCCCCATATATTCCAGACTCCTCTGTGGAAATCTGCTCCCAGTAAGTTTCCCACCAATGTTTGACATGGGAGAGATCCTTAAGGAGTGCGAAGGTGATCTTTTCCTTGTCGAAAAAATTATGAACAGAGAAATAACCTTCTAGCAGATTTAACCATTTATCTAGGGCATCTGCATCTATTTGACCTTTAAGTACGGGAATATCAAAATTAACCTGTACCTTGAAAGGCGAGGTGACTCCAAAGTGGCCACTTGATGAATATGTTCCTAATGCTATCAGGAGGCATTGAAGGATGTGGGAAAAATTCACCATCATTTCGTCCCTCTATTGCGTGAGAGCTTGCTCAAGCAACAGACTGATAGGATCGTCTTCTCCGTCATTTTTATTTTCTTCTACCATTGAAGGTTTCTTGGGTGTGTGAGAATGATTTTCCTCAAGAGAGACAAGCTTGAGACCCAACTTTCTATACTCAGACCTCGTCGGGGACATGCATTGAAAACTATCAAGAGCAGCCTGCTCTGATACCACTGATCTGAATTATTTTCGGCACGAAATGAGATCGAAGATATAATAAAGAAATGCACAGAGATATTGCAAGAGATACAACAATATAAAAAATATGTAGCGGAAATAAAACAAGAGTCACAGATATACAGTAATACATGATTTCTATTAATGAAATAAATGTACAGAGACTGTAAAATACAGAGTGAAAGACTCGCTAGAATGGTGGTAGCTTATCTCTGAGAAGAGATGTGATAGCTACTCGCATCCATGAGAAGATGGTTATTACAATGAGGCTCTAAGGGCCTTTTTAACAAAAGTAAAATCCAAAACCCTAACCCCGGAAGATGAAAAGCCAGAAGGTTTGTGGGCCCCGATGGGGGTAGTTGATACGTCAACTTCCCAGGGGCGTAACTTTGGCATACGATTTCTATTTGGGGCACACAATAGCTTGTTGGAAATATCTATCTAAGAAATACAACTTTTGGGTGAGAAACATCGATCTACAATCCATTTTTCTCCCCGTTTTCTCAAAAAACATTGTTTAGGGCGTCAAAATGGCCCCGGAAGTTAAAAACTGCTAAAAATAGTAAATTACCAAAATTGCCAGAAACATGTTTTGGGCCAGTTGGAGAAGGTGGGTGGCCATCGATATCCACCTGAATCACCTTTCTCACTAAAATCAAGGGTAAAATAGAATAAAAAATATAAAGGCTCAAACCCTCATCACCCTCTCTTGTGGAATCATAGTCCCCTATAACTCTTGTCCTTGTCTGTCTCGTAGCCAATGATGTATTTTATTATTAATGTTTTCAAATTAATACATTCCCTAGGATCTATGGCCTTTAAATTTAGAGTTACTCCCAACATTTCATCAATAAAAAAAATACATTTTTAATATCCAGAATCAAAATCGGGGTATTACATTCCCCTCCCCTTTATTTTGGCATTGTTGTCGGTGCATATACAAAAGAAAAATTAAAATTTCAAAAGTATTCAAAGATTCATGGGTACTCTTACCGCATATAATCTTCATGTTTCCAGGTAGCATATTTAATAAACCAGTAGGTATGTTTAACTTTTACCAGTTCTATGACACGATTTAAGAGAACCTTGAACTTTTTTTCCAATATGTGCACCAGTTGGACCTGAAATTCTCCTTTTGGATCCACCTGAATCAAATTACAATCAATAACATGGTTTGCCTCATGTACATCTTCAACAAATATATATGAAACACATTATGCACATTCACGGAAGAAGACAATGCAAGCATGTATGAAACTAGCTCTATTTTGTCGAATATCTGAAGTGGACCATAGAATCTAGTTGCTAACTTGGTATAGTTTCCCAACTTCAATGAGCTCTTCTTGGGATTCACTTTCAAGAGTACATGATCTTCCGCTTTAAATTGTCTAATTGTCATGTTCTTATTTGCATAAATGTTTTGTTTATATTGTGCTACTTTGAAATTCTAATTAACCTTGACCATCTAGTCTTTAATATCCTTGACCAATTATGGCCCAAGTACTAATCTGTTTGTTAGGTTGTCCCAACTTACCAGAGTATTCACTAGTTCATTTGGGTCAAATTCTAACGGCGTGTTCATAGAAATTTCTACTTTATATTGTTGGGAGAACAACAAACATCGGACCCCCCTCAAACGTCATTTCACAAGACCTTGGTTTTCCAACGACACATATATCGTCTCTATTGCGACATTTCATGTGGACACCTGTCGTCTTGGACTTCATTGTCCAAGCCCACTATGGACGCCGCTACAAAAAAATCGAGACGTCTCACCTGTGACACCACAAACCGTTGGTCTTTCAACCTCTAAGATATATTAGTGACATCTCACCTACGATGTTGACGCCGTGACAATGATGCTAGGAATTTCAGATGGCTGACGGAAGGTAACATCGGTCTTTTGAAGTGTATTCTATATCAGGTACATCTCACTTGTGATGTTGACGCCATGACAACGACGCTAGGAACGTCGAACGATCGACGAAAGTTGACGTTGGTTTTCTGATGTGTATGCTATATCAACGACATATCACCTGTGACGTTGATTCCATGACAACAATTCTAGGAACGTTTTATGACCGACCGAAGGTAATGTTAGTCTTCCCACATGTATTTTATATCAACGATGCTAGGGACATCGAAAGACCGACAGAAGATAACATCGGTCTTCAAATGTGTATGCTATATCAACGATGTCTCAGCTGCGATGTTTATGCTATGGAAATGAATTTATAGACATTGGAAGACCGACGACCTATAGGTGTTTTAAAATAAAAATAAAAAGAAAACAAAAAGGTATCAAAGAGGAGACAAAGCATGACATTTGAAAATTTCCTCCAATCTAGAATACAAGGTTCCCTAATGGCTCTAAATATGAATACTTTATAGAAATAAATATCCAAGTGAAGTATGTCCAAGTCTATCACTAGATCCTTTTTTGACTTCTCCACTGTCCTCATACCCTTGTAAGAAAACATCCCATTAACACAATTTAAAAAAATAATAAACAATGAAACAAAGTAATTTAACAAATCAATGAGTGAAAAAGGAAGGAGAATGAAGGTAATACCTTACAACCATACTAGATTAAAAGTTAATAATAACATTCAATAATTAATATGATATCTCAAGATTATGATCACCAGGATGGATAGTGATTGAACTTCCTTTGAGTTAATATATTAGTTCTCCTACACATATAATACACAACGGTGCTAACAACATTATAAACTCTAGTAAATTAAAAGATCGACATATGCAAAGATTACTCACTAAATCCATGTCTTTCCCACTCTCTCAAATTCATGAAGATTATTCTCTCATATGTATGATGATACAACAAACTAATATAACTTAGGTCGTTACAAATTAAAAGTAAGAAAACAACATGGGCTCAAGAAATGAATGAAATAAAGTTTCAAAATTGTTGAGAAGATGCATATAGTTAAATGTAATAATGTTTCATCAGTAAGCATCCCTTAACAATACCACGAAAAATGTTAAAAAAAGACTAGAAGGATTGATATATTTGAGGCTTTCAACACATCATTCAAGCACTAGAAATGGTAAGATATCCAATCTAGATCATCCCAGAAAAGCAACACATTGCTCAGGAAAGCTATGAGCCAGAAAATGAAAGAAACGATTAACCCACTCCATAATAAATCACAAGATAAAAATAACCAACTTATTGAGTTTGCAATGAATCCAACATATATTCGAGAAAGATTTTGATACCCACTAGTACATATTGTAAAAATTTTGATGTTTTATTTGTGACATTATGGACAAAATTGGCCATACTGTCAAAAAATAGAGGAAATTTTAATTTTTTTTTTTTTCATATTGCCCGATAAGGTTGCAAGTGTGACGTCATACAAAGAGATGTCACTATTGTTATGAAGACATATTTATTGAGACGTCATTGTATTGTCGTCTTTCTTGCCACGTTTGTAAAATAGTCGTCGTAGTTGCGACGTTATGGAAACTAGGTTTTCCCCCTCCAACGATCACCTAGTATTTGACCAAGTCAACTTTGATTTGGTCAATTATCGTCGGAATTGTGACGTTATAAAATATATAAATATGTTTCATTTTACAGATGTTGTGACAAGTTTTCTATAATAAAGACACTTCAAAAAGGGTTTGCGGGTCTTCTTGGCAAACAAAAAACAGGTATTGTTTTCAGTATATGTCTGTGGGAAAGAATGTTAGAAAACATTAGAGCTGGGAAAAGAATTAAAGAGGGTGAAAAAGTTGATGGTAAGTGTTATTTCCCTTGCAAAAATTGTTGTACTAGACGTCCTGAAAGAGTTTTAATAGCAAAAACTAAAAAACATTGTTGAAAATATGGGAACATGGACGGGGGATCAAATGAATATCGTCCCATGGTATACACATTAATTATCTATTTTAATATTTATTTTATTCTCAAACTTTTATATTGTTTTATACATGCACTAATTTTTCATGATTGTTTGTAATTATAAAGTTAGATTTTCCCCCTAACTTTATGCACAAAGCACCAAGTACTAGCAGAAATGATGTTCTAGTACAAGATGAAGAACTTGAAGAAGATAATGAAGATCAAGTTAATGATCCCATGGAAGTAGATGACAATAATAATATAGTTCAAGATGATGGGACAAATAAAATGATTCAAGACTTATTCAGTCATTCAGATGAGGATCATGGGGACAATAGTGATGGTATTTATGATGAACCTCTGATTGAAAAGGAAAATAAACGACTTTATAAAGGGTCAAGATCAAATATTCTCTCCACTACATTGTTGCTGGTGAACTTGAAAGTTACGAATCATTTGTCTAACACTTATATGCCATGGATCCTAAGGTATGTAATATGTTTCTTCACATCTACATAAAGGTTGATTTTTCCCCATTTGTTTTAGTGTTAATTAATGTGTAAAATAAAAATGCAATATTTACAATTACTATTCTTTACATTAACTATTTATATTTTATGTTTTAGATTGTTAGGTAAATTTATGTTGCCCTCGTCAAATATTTTACCTCGCACATATCGAGATTTACATGCCATTACGAAAGACATTGGAATGGAGTATCAAATTATAGATGCATGTCCTGATGATCATATTATACATTATGGACAACATGCATCAAAAACATAATTTTTGGTATGTGGTATCAGTAGATATTGAACCAATCAAGTAACAAAAATGGTCCCTTGAAAGGTTCTCCGACATATTCCCATATTTCCACATTTGCAACGAATGTTCAGGTGCCAAAGCATAGCACAGCTTAAGGATTGCCATGCACGAAAGATAATTGAATATGGCATTCTTCGAATGCCTGCAGATGGTTATGCATTTAAGAAAATTGATGTAAAATGGCCAGAATTTACAGATGAACCTCTTAATGTTAGGCTTTCATTGGCAATTGACAATGTTAATCCATTTGGAGAGATTTAGTTTGTTTACTCAGTGTGGCCTATTTTTGTTATCAGCAATAACATTCCTCCTTGGATGTCAATAATGAGGGAGCACATAATGTTGATAATGATTATTTCAGGTATTTGTTTACATTAATTTTTGAATTTAAATTTTTCATTTTTCTCTTTTTTTGCATAACATATTTTATTTATTTATTTACGTATATATACATACCATGGTAGTAATTTCGTGTAATTTCAAACAATTAGGTAAGTACCGAGTTAAATATATGAATGTGTATATCGAGCCTCTTATCAACGAGCTACTAAAGTTATGGGAGGGAATCACTATGTATGACATCTGTAAACCAATTGGGTAGAAGAGATTTCAATGTCGTGGAATACTTTTATGGACAGTTCATGATGCCCCAGGACTAACACATTTTTGTGGTATATAACGTTCCATATTGCACACTTGAATGATATATAATTAATTGAGTATATCATGTATGTTGTTTAAATAATCATTTCGTATATATATTAATAATTCACATTAACCATTTTTTGTAGGTCTTCAAACAAAGGGTAAATTTAATATCTACTTTGTGGTCCTAAGATGAAATCTCGTTGGTCAAAAAGTTTAGGAAAGGAGGTGTTTGATGAGTATAGAAACTTCCTCTCTAAGAACCATAAGTATCATACTACTGAAAAAGATCTTTTCAATGGGAAACAAGAGACTGGACTAAAACCACAAAGAATGACATCTTGCCTATTGAAGTTGGTTTTGTCCCTTGACCAAGTTTTGGGAACACTTGTTCATATTTGACCGTTTTTGGAACTTCGACAGCCTGTCAAAGATGGAGCGCCGGATGAAGTGGAGATTGCAAAATCTCAGCCCACTTTTGGGTCCCTTTTTAGGTTTTGGGGAATATGTAATGGGAAAGGGATGTCATCCCGTGGGTTTACCCACGCTTAGGCCCATTTTGTATGTATAAATAGAAGGATAGGCAATGTAAGGAGAGAGTTGAAGAGTATGTCTACATGATGTATGCTAAGTGAAAGTAAGATCTGTAAGAGCTTAGTGCCTATATGTGACTTGCAGAAGCTGAGTGCAAGTTATTGTAAGAAGTTGTAGAAGGATTTTTGTGCTATAATGCAAGGAAGAAGGATCTAGCGAGCTACGCACATCTTTTGTCCTATGAAAAGTAGGGTTTGGTGGCTCTGTGCTTGTAACCACTTGGCCGACGATAATATAGAAGAAGATTTAGTGGACGTAGCCCCAGGGTAGGGGTGAACCATGTAAATCTGTGTGTTATGCTTTGTGCTTTGACTCAATGTGCTTATCTCTACTTTTGCTAAATGCTTTGATGTATTTAGATAGATCCATGTATGCCTTGTGTTTCTTAGATATGTGTGAATGTTAGCTCAGACATGTATGAATATGCTTAGCGTTGATCTACTAGATTTGATCTTTTTTAGTGTTGCTAAGTACTAAGATATCTTAGATCAAAGTGAATACTATGATTCTCTGTGTTATCTTCGAACTATAATAAGGGTTGAATATTTATGAATGATTGATGCTAAGTGCTCTGTAAGTGATATAATCACAGATATGTGTCCCAACTTAGGTTGTAGACACTTGAGTCCCGCAACCACCCCTACCTCTACCTCGGGTGAGACTTCATCTGCTTCGCAGGTGTTGCCGAAAGGGCCAATAGTTAGGGTTTTTTTGGTGCTCTCTTGTAGCGTTGAACCCTAGGTCTGCCCTTGTTCCACCAAATGGTTCCATTGTCTGGACCTGAAACTATGATTTCTGGGAACCAAGGTAGAAGAAGATTCGTACAAATATTCATCCTGAAAATGTGGAAGCTCTGTGCGTGGATCTGTGCCCTAGTGCACAGTATTCCACTTGATTTGAAAATATCTATGCTAAAGAAAGATGGCCAGACCTGAAGAAAAGAAGCAAGATCTGAATTCTTTGTTCTCTAAGAAAGGTAAAAGTGGAAGTTTCTAAAGAAAAGAGGCTAGATCTACAAAAAAGAGGTAAGATCTGTAAGCTCAGTGTTGTAATAAAGGTAAGAATAGTTAAAAGTTTTTAGATCTGGAAGCTTTGTGCTCTGTAGAAGTAAGATAAGTGGAAATTTTTTGTTTCTAGAGCATGGATCTAGGTATGTTTGATAGATTTTTTCCTAGCTTAAAAAATAGGGCATTAATAGATGAAAAAAAGTTTGATATGAATAGATCTGATAAGAATAGTGATAGATATGTTATACCTATGCATATAAAGAATGTTTGGACTAACAAATGGATGTAGGATCCTAGAAAGAATTTTTTGCAGACTAGCTACCATGATCCTAGTGTGCAGTATAGAAGAAGTTGGGGAACATTTAAACGAAAGAGAGGGTTAACCCTCTATTATAGTTACAGAAGACCAAGAATTCCCTGGCAGAGGATCTAGTTGTCTTTATTGCAAAGCTATGGACCATAAGGTATTGGATTTCCCTAGAATGATCGCTTGGCTAGAAGAAATGAATTTGAATCAAGAAAACCCTAAGGTAGATCCAGAAGAGGCAAAACCCCAGTAAGAATCAGAGAAGGTATTGCTACAGTTGAAAGACACCTTGAATGATCACCGACATTTTAGGATATTAGAGATATTTAAAGAAAAAGAATGCATTGAAGCAAGAATAGGAGACTTCGACATTGATTCTATCCTCGATGAAGAGACACAAGTGAACATTATGCCAGAAATAACTTGGGAAGCTATAGGGAAGCCTACTATGATCCCTTCATTAGGAGGAATAGGACTATTTAGAGGAAAATTGATGATGTTATGTGGAAAGCTCGCTCAGATACCTATGACAGTCAATGAAAGTTTGACAAAGGAATACTTTGAGATTATTAAATTCATTCAAGACAACGCCCTGTTTACCATGTGACTAGGAAAATATTGGATTGATAGAGATCAATATAGAAAGAAGGAAGAAGAAGAAGTCTTAGAATAGAAGAAACAAGAGTTTAAGGTTTTCATGACCAGAAGGATCACACAATTGATTGAAGAATAGGAGAACATATCGAAGTTATTTGACACTAGAAGCCCATATGTCAAAGCTGCAAGATCATTAGAGGACTCACAGAAGATTGAAATATATGTCTCAGATATAGAAGAGGTATTACCCCTGAATCCTAGGAGAGAATCTCAGCAGTGCGAAGTGCCTATGCCCAAGGAAAATAAGAATCAGAATGGGAAAAGAATCACTGAGATGAAGCTCACGGGGAAAAAGGCTAGGAATCTAAGTAATAAGAAGGATAATATTGAAAAGTTACAATAGATTCCAGAGGGAGCCTTGCAGAAGGAAAACTTGTGGAATTTTAACTTCGCCGAGATATCAAAACAACGACATAGGGCACTTCACCATGGCGAAGCAACATAGCCGTTGGAGGCCGATATATCTGTTCGACTGTAGCTCCGAATGGATCAAAAAGCATTGATGGCCCATCAACAGACCATTGGACCGTGCCATAATGGACAAAACATGAATTAATGAGGCTCATACCCATTGCAAAGAAAATTGTTACCAAGATTGCCTATTTATCTCGTCGCACCATGCATGAAGAACACTTTTGTCGACCGAGAATTTGAAGCCCGTGGACTAGAAAGTGTATATAATGATCATCACGCCCTTGTTTTTCATTCTTATGAAGTGTCTAAGATCATTGTGACCCCGATGTTAACCTCGAGTGCGTATGTCCAAAGAGCTTAATGCACTTGAAGAATCTGCGAGGGAAGTACTCGTTGATATCAGGACCGAGAAAATCATGTCGGAAAGAAGGATGCTTGTAGGTGTGCAAGCATCATCAATAGGAGGAGTCCAAGCTTCTCCATCGACAACTCACATAGCAGGAACTTCCAGAATCGTGACAGAGATGAGAACGAAGCATAGAGATGATATCGCGAATGGCAAGATGATTCTTAGCATTCTACCTGACTACCTACCCCCTCTAAGTGGCACCATCAACGAAGACAGTGTGCCCAGAGATTTTGAATATTCTTTGGTCAAGGCGTACCTCCTAAAATGGATACGTGTAGTTCACACTGACCAGGATAAGCTCGCAGCCTTGAAGTTTAGTGACTTCAACCTTGGATACCGGAAATATTACATCATGCTTTCCCTACATAAGTACTTGACCATGACCAAAGGAAAGAATTCGAAGATTATCTCGCAACCATGGACCCAAAACCTCACGTAGTCCACACTAGTTAATGTAATGAAGATCCCGCACTTTGGTCAACACCAGGAAGTAAACGCATGCGTGAAATTGATGTTATCCTGCTACCATGGAGGTCACTTATGGTTGAACCATTGCATCACTGTGGATCTGAACTTGATCAATCGGATCACAGGGCTGAGCATGTAGGGCCCTAACCCACATGATTTTTAACCTAGAAAGACCTCAGACCGAGCATTAGCGCAGAGAATCAAAGAGACTTATGGCGATGTTGAGAAGGGCACGCGAGGTTACAAGGTAGCCTCTATCTATAATGGCACAGTGCACCTTGCCTATTAATTGATCACGGGCAAGGTAGTTCACAAGAACAGACCAACCCAACTGACTAGATTCGTAGTTGACCTCACAGGAAAGTGCACGGAGGGTCTACAGATGAATTGGGAACAGTACCTTGTAAGCCAACTAGAACTTGATTACAGAGAAGCGCAAGACCAAGGGTATGACTTACACTTTAGCTGGCTTCTCATACTGATCACTTTCATCGTCTGGGAGCTACCAAAAGGTTCCACTTTCCCAGATATCAAACCCTTCGAACCACTAGCCACAAATTTTTGTACGCTATGGTACTCCAGCGACATGAACAAGAAGTGGCAGTCCAATTCCATCTTCCACACCTATTACAACTAGTTGAAACAAGCCATCCAGTCCGAGCCTCAGATGACCCCGAATACCCTCCACAGGTTTTGGCCCTTAATGAAGTTCAGCATGGAACACCACTTTATTTATATAACAACACGCGCAGATGGCCATAAGCAGCAGTTACAGTCCTATTACAAACTTACAAAGTAAGACTTAGAGGAAATCACTAAGGAATGGTCGGCGGACTTCCATATTCCAACCAAGCTGTGGAGTTGTCCAATGTAGACAGCCCAGAAGCTACGCAGGATACACCCGGACCTAGTAAGACGAAGAAGCCTACAAAGGTTCAGGATATAGACAACACATCTATGAGGACCGCATCCATTTCACCAGATGAAGGGGATGACGGTGAAGAGATAGAAGGCACATAAATTTAACAACAAAAAGGTGAAGTACCACCACATAAGGAAGAAGAGGACTCTTTGAAGAAAAGGAAGGTTTCACCTCCGAAATCTTCCTCCCGGAAGAAACCTAGAACCCCTGTAACCAAGATGCGGACTACCCTCGCATTGGATGATTTTAATTTCATCATTGCAGCTATGAATGATGCTTCACAGGAGATACTAGAGAAGAAGGAGTAGATGTATAACCGTATCGATATTGAAATCCAAGGAGTGCAACATGCACTCCAGTCTAGCCACGCAGTCTCCACTGCGCCTCTGACAGCAGGAATAGTAGAACAGGGAAATGAGCCAGCCCAACTCCACCGGATTGTTAATATGGTCGAAGATCGCCTTCAACGAGCTCAAGAAGACACAGTGCAAGCCACCCAAGATTTGACACAGCTACAGGGAGTACTTTTCAAGTAGCGCAGTGTTGCCGAATGAGAAAAACTTGCTCTTCAAGCATAATGGGACAAAGAGAAAGTAGAGCTGCAGAAAAGCATGGAGCAGTTGATTGTGGATCAACAATTAGAAGTAAAGGAACTGGTCAACAAAGCACTTTGCTCTATGACAATCATCAAAGTCCAGATAGAAGAACGGGTTCCACAGCATGTGGCACAACTGGAAGGAGTGATCCAGCAACTTCAGCAGTGCATTGCAAATCTAGAACTTCGTACTGTGCCCGAGACTCCTCAAGAAATCAGAGACCCAAGAGAGGCAACTTCTCGAAGAATAGTTGGTAGAATGAAATCTCTTGCCTTGGAGTGCAAGCAGATGAGCTCTAGGAGCACTCAGACGTATGAAAACCTCATGGAGAATCCATAGTTACAAGCATTGGAGTCGCAGCTCCAAGAAGTGAAGCAACACATAGATACATTACAGGCGAAGCTGAAGGCCTTCTCACCAGTCAAAAGTATGAAGAGGTTTCATGAGAAATGCACCACCCAACAACAGATCCACGCGATCCAGATCAAAGTGATGGAAGTCTCTCAACGACCTCAACCAGTGCAAGAGAAGGCATGCCATCTGTTCACTAAAGTTGAAAGCCAAGGAGCAGAGCTTGAATAGGTTTTTATCACCACAGAACAATGCTTAGAGGGGCCAATAATTGATGCAGTGATCCAGGAATTCACTGAGCAAGAGGTCGTAGCATTGCAATAGGTCGACACAGCTCGAGCCAAGCTCGAGGCGTTCGAGGTAGAATTGCTCAGACCAAAGTGACTCAGGATGAGTCACAGGTGAGTGTTGGGGGATTATTGGCCCTTAACCAAGTTTTGTGAACACTTGGTCATATTTTACCAAGATGGAGCACCAAACAAAGTAGAGATTATAGAATCTCGACCCACTTTTGGGTCCCTTTTTAGGTTTTGGGGAATATGAAATGGGAAAGGGATGTCGTCCCGTGGGTTTACCCACGCTTAGGCCCATTTTGTATATATAAATAGAAGGATAGGCAATGTAAGGAGAGAGTCGAATAGTATGTCTATGTGATGTATGCTAAGTGAAAGTAAGATCTATAAGATCTTAGTGCCTATATGAGACTTGCAGAAGCTGAGTGCAAGTTATTGTAAGAAGTTTTAGAAGGCTTTATGTGGTATAATGCAAGGAAGAAGGATGTAGCAAACTATGCAGATCTTTTATCCTGTGCACAGTAGGGTTTGGTGGCTCTGTGCTTGTAACCACTTGGTCGACGATAATAGAGAAGAAGAGTTGGTGGATGTAGCCCCAGGATGGGGGTGAACCACGTAAATTTGTGTGTTATGCTTTGTTCTTTGACTCAATGTGCTTATCTCTGCTTTTGCTAAGTGATTTGATGTATTTAGATAGATCCACTTATGCCTTGCATTTCTTAGATATGTGTGAATGTTAGATCAGACATGTATGAAGATGCTTAGTGCTGATCTACTGGATCTGATCTGTTTTACTGTTGCTAATTACTAAGATACCTTAGATCTAAGTGAATACTGCGATGCTCTGTGCTATCTGCGAACTATAATAAGGTTTGAATATTTGTGAATGATTGATGTTAAGTTCTTTGTAAGCAATATAATCATAGATTTGTGTCCCAACTTAGGTTGTAGACACTTGAGTCCTGCAACCACCCCTACCTCTACCTCGGGTGAGACTTCATCTACTTCGCAGGGGTTGCTGAAAGGGCCGGTAGTTAGGGTTTTATTGGTGCGCTCTTGTAGCGTTGAACCTTGGGTCTACCCCTGTTCCAACAGTTGGCATATGACATAATTAATCCTCGAGGTACACATTTTGTTTATGTATCATAAATGGAATCATGTTTAGAAATTTTGTTTTAATTATTCATTTTATTTTACTGCATTTGATAAATATTTTTTGTATGCTTCATCAATGTCGTCGTCGTGAAGGTAGTAATAATGGTCTTCCACGAGGAATGAAATGTTATCCCACTCAATTCATGAGGTTGACTTACTATAAGGAACTAAAAATAGTTCATTTAATTGATACAATGCATATCGGGAAGAATTTGATAGAAACATTATGGCGAATCATAGATGGCAGGAGGGATAAAGAAAAAATTGTCAAAATTTGTAATGACATTCGGGAAACCAATAATGCAATTCAAAGTAAAAGAGGTCATTCAAAAAATTAAATTTCCCACAGAGCAACAAAGCAATGGTGTAAAAGAGGTCATTCAAAAAATTAAATTTTCCACAGGTTTTTGTTCAAACATAAAGAATATTTTAACGAATAAAGGTGAATTTGGTGGGGTAAAAACACATGATTGGCATACCTTCATTAGGGTAATTAATCATTTTAGTATTAATATTTATATATTGGTCATATACATTTTTTGAGATTTTTACTTTTTTGTCTAGTTTTGAACAAGTAACAATTCATTTTTATTGTTACAGTACGTTCTACCTCTATCTCTCCCAAACAACTTTGACAACAATGTCAAACAAGTTATATATGATCTTGGAAAATACATGAGGTATGTAGCAGCAATATATATACAAAAACAAAAATCATTTTTTTGTTGTACTTGATGACATGTGTTTTACATGTAATGTAATATGTACTTATATGCTTTGTTGAAACATGTTATTTTCTTGTGTAATGATCGGTAGATGGTTTTCATTGAAAGAAATCCATGAAGATGATATAAAGTATTGGAAGAGATAAATTCCTCGGCTAATGTATAAAATGAAGAAGTATCTACCTCCATCATTTTTCAATGTACAAGAACACTACCTCATACACCTTGTTGAGGAGATTAAAATGTGTGGACCTGTACACACAAGGTCAATGTGGATGGTGGAGAGGCCCTTGGAATCATTGAAGGCTTTGGTTAGTAAAAGAGAATGTCCTGAGGGTTCTATGGTGGAGGGATATATGGTATATGAATCCATGATGTATATTAGTCCTTATCTTCCTAAATTAGCAGCGCAAGCTATGCATGAAGTGGATTGCATTTGGGATGTGAACTCCATCAAAAAATTTGAAAGGGAGTAGTTGTTGGGGAAAGGTACAATGAATAAAGTGAGAGGTAATTAAATTGTGGATATTTTCAATAAATATAAATTTCTCATTTTTTTGTGTATATGATCATACTCATTTAATATTTATTCTTTCAACATTTATTAATATTTACCATGGTTATAAAGAATATTTAATATTGGTGAATTTTGATTTTTCGATCGGTTAGTTGCTCAAGATTGGGATGAACTACATTTATACATTGCAAACAATCTTGATTGGATGAAGGTATGGATTTATAGATGTAAAGAACGTCATGGCGGTAGGTTATCATGGAAAGAATTGTCTGAATTGGTTAGAGAAGCTCGTTGCAATGAAGATTCTAATGTTATGCAGAGGGAAATAGATTTAGTATATTGTGTGAAAGATGGAAAGGCAAGCAAATTCACCCATTTTATTCAGTTATTTTATATTATATTAATGTGACCGTAGGTGTGTTTTTTCATATATATTATAATTTCCAATTTATATAAATTTGTTTATTATTAATTGACAATGAATCTTTTACATGTATCGCATATTGCAGTTGAAACACCACAAGGATATGTGGTGCAATGGTCATAAATTTCGCATCAAACAATTGGATGAAACCAAAAAAACTTAAGATAGTGTGATAACTGCAGTATTCCAGGTCACTAATGTTTCCTCTAGGAGTGACATAGATACTACAGGTTTTTGAATGATATAAATGAGTGCGACTTTAATTCTTTCAAATTAGTTTTGTTCGATGTCAAATGGTATAGGTTACAAATGCATGAACATGATGAGGAAAGAACCGTTATTCAACATGCCAATGGATTTTCGATGATTAAAACAACAGTTTTTGAAAAAAAAATAGTCGCTATGTTTTTTCAAGTCAATGTGAACAAGTATTTAACTCAAAGGTTCTAGGTAAGAGGTATTAATGATTTGTTTTTATATATGATCCAAGAGGAAGGCTAGTAAAGTATATTGTAGATGACGAAGATGATATTGAAGAAGAAGAAGATGTAGAGCTAGAGCAAGAAGAATATGGGTCGACGGATGAAGAAGATAGAGAAGATGAACCAGGCGTAGGAGACAATGCGCCAATTCTTGATGATGATATCGATGAATATATGCTCGAAAATGGCATTGATGATGATGATGATATTATCAATCCTTTCAACAGTATTTATAAACTGGATGATGATACAAATATCGAGTTGGATGATCAAGACGAAGATACAAAAAAAGGATGATACAAATGTTGCATTGGTCGATGAGCTACGTAACTAGATTGGGTACGTAACTATATTGGTGTTAAGAACCAAATATCAATATAGCATAGAAAAACCTCAGAAAAAGTACTCAATGCCTTGAAAAAGAGATAATTTCATATAATAAGCCTCTTCAAGGGGGAAACCTCCTTTTACCCCACTTAAATGTTCAAGTATAAGATGATTCCAAATGAAAATGTCTCCTTGGTATATACAAGAGACTAGGAGGTATAATTACAACTAATGGAATAAAGTCAACATAAATAAAATAACATTACTAATATAATATGCCCCAATTAAGGGGTAATGAGCCAATATTAGGGCTTAACATGCCCCTCCCCTTGAGACAAGTGTTGTCTGCAATGCTTGAGTAACTCTGGATGCTTCTGTATAAAATACTCATCTTCCCAAGTGGAATCTTCAGCCGGTAGTTTCCTCCATTTAATGAGATACTCTGAAATGGATCTATTCCTCAGCTGGTGAATTATTGTGTCAGTGGTGCATTCAAGATCCAATATGATTTTTCCTTCCTCATCAAGTTCTGGAAATATAGTTTGAATTGGGATCTTTCCACCTATAACCTTCTTTAAGCATGAAACATGGAAAACTGGGTGTACTCGTGAAGATGCAGCGAACTCCAATTTGTATGCCATAGTACCAATCTTTTGCAACACCTTATAAGGGCCATAGTACTTTGGTGATAATTTATTATCCTTCTTGGTTTGCTTGAGGGACATCTGTTTGTATGGTTGTATTCTTAAAAACACCCAATCCCCTGCTTCAAAACTTCTTTCACTACGATGTTGATCTGCTTGTTGTTTCATGCGATTCTGTGCCATGGTAAGATTGTCCTTTAAGATTTGGAGAACTTATTGTTGATTCTCGATGTGATCTTCCACTGTTTGAACCTTAGATTTTTCTTTTAGAGAAGAAGTGATGGAAGGAGGGTGGTATCCATAAAGTGCCATAAATGGTGTCATTTTTGTTGCAGTATGAAAGGAAGTGTTATACCACC
>ML790255.1:350053-368226 GCA_009831015.1 Picea engelmannii | reverse complement strand
ATCTATGTAGAATAATTTCTTCTCACCACACTTATGTCCCTTACTATACTTTCTGTCACAATTAAAGCATACACCTTTTTCTTTTCTTTCCTCCAATTGTTGAGGTGTCAACCTTGTAGGTTGAGGTGTTTTAGAAGAAGGAGAATTGTTCTCTCTATAGATGTTAGGATTGGTCCTTCTAGTAGCCATAGCCGTATTTTTACTTTCAACATTTCTTTCCACCTTAAATGCATTCTCCAATGATTTGGGTTACCAAAGGTGAACCTCATGTTGAATGTTATCCTTTAAAGTTCCTATGAATACATTGATCAAGTGCTCATCTGGAATATTGGTTACCTTTATATTCAATCTTTGGAAGTTCTCAATGTGCTCGGTAACTGAAACCTTTTGCTTGAGATTTATCAATTGGCTAAAGAAGGTATTGCTCCTCGTATCCTCATAGTGTTCTACCATTTCTTCCGTGAAAATTTTCCAAGTGACGAGTGATTTGCAAGAACAAATCCATCTATACCATACAAATTGATTAGGTTCTAAATATAAAGAAGCAATTCGTACCTTTTGTGTATGTGGCACATTATGTAGATCAAAGAATTGCTCCATCTGAAGTATCTATGTGATTGGGTCCTTTCCATCAAACTTCCTCATATCGATCTTAGGAATGTGGTTGGTCTTCAACCCAAAGTTGGAGTTTCTCCATTCTTGATTCACCTTAGCTTCCATTGAATCCATCTTAGTATCCAACTTAGCTTCCATTGAATCCATCTTAGTATCCAACTTAGCTTCCATTGAATCCATCTTATTTTGTAGTTCATTTATGTCCCTACGCATTTCTTCACCTTCATCAAGAGTCCAAGTAGGATTTTCTGGAGGCTTATTTGGTGTAGAAGTTCCCTTTTTGGGTGGCATGTTGGCCAAGTATCACTTTTGAACCTTGATTTTGAGGTGGTTCTGCTAGACAATCTTTATTTGGTTGTATCTCCCAAGTTTCGGCCCTTCTGGGTATGAAACTTTATTTTATGTAGTTCTCTGATATTTCTTCTCTGCAATGCCACAGGTATGATCACAATTGGATGTGCCAAGTCGAATTTATGGTAACTTCCCCACAACTTGCCACTTTTTGTCTTTTTCGAGAGATATCACTTGTATAGCATGCCCCGCACAAAATAATTGATATAAATTCTGAAACTCGTACCAGAAATACTAAAGACTGTCCAAGATCCAATGAAACCATTCCCACTCAATTTGGATACTCTAGGAAGAAGTTATGATTGTTTTACCTGGAACACCTTCTTGAGACTAGTCAATAGGACTAGTCAGATACCCTATCTGACACAGTGTGTATCTACAAATTTAAGATCACCCAGAAGCTGAACTTTTTACCACATATACCTTACTAATTTCTGTGAATATCCTCTGGAGTTTAGGGTCTGAAACGTTACAGAAACGTTTTTATAGCGAAAATTCCACAATGACTCATTTCAGGATGATTCCATAACCCTATCTTGTACAAGTTGTATCTCTGAAATTATAAGGCCTCAGGAGATAAAATTTTAAACCAACATACCTTGATCCGTCTAATATATATCCTCCAAGTCGTTCCTTCTGAAACATTGTATAAAAAAAGTTATAGCGAAAATTCCAAGGTGTCTCAGATGTAGCAACAAAACCCCAAGACCTTGAGCTCTGATACCAAATGTTAAGAACCAAATATCAATATAGCATAGAAAAACCTCAGAAAAAGTACTCAATGCCTTGAAAAAGAGATAATTTCAGATAATAAACTTGTTCGAGGGGGCAACCTCCTTTTACCCCACTTAAATGTTCAAGTACAAGATGATTCCAAATGAAAATGTCTCCTTAGTATATATAGGAGACTAGGAGGTATAATTACAACTAATGGAATAAATCCGACATAAATAAAATAACATTACTAATCTAATATGCCCCAATTAAGGGGCAATGAGCCAATATTAGGGCTTAACAATTGGGCATTGGGGAGTTGAGAGTGATGTGAGGGGGCAAGGGGCCATATGATCTTCCACCTTCATGTGGTTGGCCCTGTTTAGTAGAGAATACATTATTCTCAAAACCAAGAGAAGTTTATTCATTCATCTTCATACTCAAAGATCACTCACAGAACCACTCTATATATCGTCTCATCTCATCCTCATTTCATTTTAATTTTCTGATCGGTCGAATTTTAATGGAAACAACTATTAAAAGACATTGTACTAGGGATAGAGTACATGATGGGAAACAATGACCTGTGAATGGGGCCAACGTTGAATTTTTTTCAAAATGTTTCTATATGACATCATACATCCTTGAATCTTGAAACCCTTCTATACTGTCAATGCATGTGTCTAGTCAAACCATGTCAAATTTTGATGCATACAGGCACTTATTGAAGAAATTTCAACGTTGGCCCCATTCACTAGTACTCACTATGTAGGGTCGGTGCCTGACATTTGTGGTGGATGAATTGGAAGTTCCATGACATTTCAGCGAAGTTCCAACAAATATTCTATAGATGGAAACAATGACAATTGAAGCTTCTGCGACATCAAATCGACTTGGTAATTCAATAATCAAACATTCCTTAAGTATTATGAGGGGACATCAAACATCCTTAAGTATCGAAACCCTCCCTTACCTTCAAGGAAAATATTTATTCTAAACATGTCAAATTTCTATGCATACAAGCACAGATTGAAAACATTTCAACGTTGGCCCCATTAACTACTCATTGTGTGGGGTCAGTGGAAGAAATTTGTGATGGGTGTATTTGAAGTTCCATGTCAAATTTCAAGATAGTTCTGACAATGATTCTATATAAGGGAATGACAAATGATGACAATGAGAGGTGCATCATGATGAACGTTGATGCACATGTGGATGATCTCAAATATCATGTGGGGACATCATACATCCTTGAGTCTTGAAACCCTCCCATATCGTCAAGGCATGTGTCTAGTCTAACCATGTCAAATTTCGATGCATACAGGCACATATTGAAGAAATTTCAACATTGGCCCCATTCACTAGTGCTCACTATGTGGGGTCGATGCATGACATTCCTGGTGGTTGAATTGGAAGTTCCATGAAATTTCAAGAGAGTTCCAACAACAATTCTACAGATGGAAACAATGACATTTGACAAATATGATACGCCCATTATGAACATTGTTGCAAACATGGATGATCTCAAATATTATGTGGTGGGGACATCAAACATCTTTGATTCTTGAAACCCTCCCATACCATCAAGGCATGTGTCTATTTTAACCATTTCGAATTTTGATGCATACATGCACAGTTTGAAGAAATTTCAACGTTGGCCCCATTCACTAGTGCTCATTATGCGAGGTCGGTGTAAGATGACATTTGTGGTGGGTGAATTGAAGCTTCTGTGACATCAAATACACTTGGTAATTCAATAATAAAACCCTCCTTAAGTATTATGAGGGGACATCAAACATCCTTAAGTATCGAAACCCTCCCATACCTTCAAGGAAAGTATCTAGTCTAACCATGTCAAATTTCGATGCATATGGGCACAGATTGAAAACATTTCAGCATAGGCCCCATTCACTGCTCACTATGTGGGATTGGTGGAATAAAGTTATGATGGGTGTATTTGAAGTTCCATATCACATTTAAAGATAGTTCTGACAACGATTCTATAGAAGGGAATGATGAATGATGACAATGAGAGGTGCATCATGATGAACGTTGATGCAAATGTGGACGATCTCAAAGATTATGTGGGGACATCATACATCCTTGAGTCTTGAAACCCTCCCATGCCATCAAGGCATGTGTCTAGTCTAACCATGTCAAATTTTGATGCATACAGACACATATTGAAGAAATTTCAACATTGGCCCCATTCACTAGTGCTCACTATGTGGGGTCAGTGCATGACATTTGTGGTGGTTGAATTGGAAGTTCCATGAAATTTCAAGAGAGTTCCAACAAAGATTCTATGGATGGAAACAACGAAATTTGACAAATATGAGACACCCATTATGAACATTGTTGCAAACATGGACGATATCAAAGATTATGTGGTCAGGACATCAGACATACTTGAGTCCTTAAACCCTCTCATACCATCAAGGCATGTGTCTAGTATAACCATGTCGAATTTTCACGCATACATGCACAATTTGAAGAAATTTCAACATTGGTCCCATTCACTAGTGCTCACTATGCGGGGTCGGTGCATGACATTTTTGGTGGTTGAATTGGAAGTTCCATGACATTTCAAGAGAGTTCCAACAAAGATTCTATAGATGGAAACAACGACATTTGACAAATATGAGATGCCCATTATGAACGTTGTTGCAAACATGGATGATCTCAAATATTATGTGGCCGGTACATCATACATCCTTGAGTATTGAAACCCTCCCATACCATCAAGGCATGTGTCTAGTCTAACCATGTCGAATTTCGACGCATACATGCACAGTTTGAAGGAATTTCAATGTTGGCCCCATTCACTACTCACTATGCGGGGTCAGTGCAAGATGACATTTGTGGTGGGTGAATTGAATCTTCTGTGACATCAACTCGACTTGGTAATTCAATAATCAAACCCTCCTTAATTATTATTCAAGGATATCAAACATCCTTAAATATTGAAACCATCCCATACCTTCAAGGCAACTATCTAGTCTAACCATGTCAAATTTTGATGCATAGTACCGCAAGGTTTTGTAAGAATGTATCACAAGGTTTGAATTAGTACCACTAACCATGTATCACCGCAAGGTTCTGTAAGAATGTACTGCAAGGTTCTGTAAGAATGTATCACAAGGTTCTTTAAGAATATTGTATCACAAGGTTTGAATTAGGAAACTATCTAGTCTAACCATGTCATATTTCGATGCATAACCTATACAAAAATGTTGTACCACTAGGTTTGAATTAGTACTGTGTCGGGTTCTGTAAGAATGTATCACAGGTTTTTAAGCCAAAAATTAATATTTGATAGGAGTGAAACAAACAAATATGTGGTACCCTCTTTAGTAACATGGGATATACTCTTTTCCAAGAGATATATTATGGTTAAGAAGGCTCGATTCATTTTGAATCCATTAATAGAAACCCAAAATGGATCTAGACTATCTTGGAACTATAAGGAAGTATCCTAAATGATTATGGACATAATAGAGAGTTTGCACCCCTAAGTGGACCTCTAAAGTTAGGAAATACCCCAAATGACTTCCCCGAGGGTCAAAATGAGCCAAACTAGCAACCAAGGGCTAGAGGCCTAGAAAGAGAAGGCAACCAAGGATCCTATCACATTTTTATATAACCCTAACAGGTGACATAGTTTTCACCAACATATGTCCACTTAGTCACAATGACACATCTTTGATATCCTCCAACATTAAAGAAATCCCCACATCAGCGGTGATTTTAAACGTTTTCAATAAGTGTGAGTCATTCATGCATTCTCCTAGCTCATGGAAATTATCTTGTGATCATTCTCACTATTATTCACATAACCCCCACACTATATTCCCCTTAGTTACTCAATAATCCAAATTTAGAAATGACCAAAACTAATGCAACAATGAGGGAATAAAAAACCTTGGAAGAGAGATAAATGGTTGTAGATAAGCATAGAGGCAAGGAAAATTAGAAAACCTTTAACCCCAAGCCCATGAAATAGTTTCTTACTAATTATTTAAGAGCTAAGGAAATACTCCATTAGCTTTCCCATAAAGAAATCAGTGGATTGGACTATTTATGCCTACATGAGGGCACTAAAAAGGAAGGAGATTCTTGATGGATTGTTGAGGAGAAAAAGGAAACATTTTCCCTTGTGTTGTGTATGGCATGGAAGAGATATTTATGGTTGATTGATCATTGGATGAGGTACATGTGCTACTTTATAGTGCACAAATTCATCGAGTCATGAGAGAAATGGGTTGGGTTGAATAATATGCAAGCATGTAGATGGTTTCTTTACCTTGGTGGTCTCATAGCCCAACTTGAGAGTGGAATCTACACTAGAAAACTATGGTCGGGCAATGAATTTTTTTTATGTAGTGAGTTTCTTGGACCATCTCTTGTTAAAAAAACAATTGTTCTCTCTTTTAATAATTATGCAATTTTATTATATTCTCCATCATGACACTGACATTGTATTCATACAATCTATGTGTATGTGAATGTGCTTAATGTTGAACATGGGCATGGTTTCCCTGAAATCATTAAGAATTTGTTGAATTGTTTCCATTTCATTTTAATAATGCATCTATGTATTCTTTTGAATTATTCTAGGCCTTACTAGTACCCAAATATAATATTATGGCAAATGGGTTTGTTAGCAACATGGAATGTTAATGCAATGAAGTGGATTTTCCTTCTATCGTGGAGAAGTTCATTGATGGGGCACCAAATTAAGTGTGTGGGTTAAGTGCATCAATTAGCTACATTGGTCAATTTTGTGAGTTAAGTGCATCAATTAGCTACATTGGTCAATTGTGTGGGTTAAGTGCATTAGGATATTTGGGTGGCTTAAAATAATGGTTTTGGTTTAGTGCCTTAGTGGCCATGTTTGGAATTAGGAGTAATTAGCACATTAGGGGTGCAAGTTCTTGGGTTTATTTTATAGCTACATCCACCCTTAATCCAACACTAACATTAATAATGGTTAGTTGTGTGCTCTAGTTCCATGCATTAGGTGAATGGGTTGGGTGTGTGGGTAGGTGCATAAATTAGGTGTATGGATTATAATTGTAACTTGTGTTTGGATTAGTATGTTGATGGATTTAGTGCATGGGTTAGCTATATATGTCAAATATGTAGTGTCATCCATCACAATGTTGATGTGAAGAAAAATCCCCAATTGGAGGTATGATAAAATCCAATCTTTCTAACAAACTATGCCAAGGGGAGAGGACCAACACAATGCTAAGCCAACCCCATGCATACAAATTCCAAGAGAGAATGGTATAGAACAGTTAGAAGGACTAGGGTGGATAAGTAAGTGAATTGTGTTGTGTTTCATCCATCAAATGACCAAGTCCCCCATGGTAATTTCTCTTTAGGAGACCCGAATGAGTGGAAATGAGTTTCCACCCATAGGTTTGAGAACCAAAGTCAACAACACAATAACAATTAGGTCAAGAGAGAACCCATTGATGGCAGCACAACATTGGAAGTGATAAGACAAAGGATCAACATAGAAGACTAAGGTTTCTCTCATGAATGACACAAGTTCCCAAGGAATGTGATTGCATTTCAAGTCATTTTGAGAGGGGTGGAGGTACAATGCCAAACTATAACCCATCACGGGATATAATTTCCCACTGAGACATCATGGGTGTGAATTAACTTGGCATGTAGTTGGGTTTCACAAGTGTAAATTAATTTTGAGTGTAGTTTCACTTTTTCCCTAATCGCAAGGATTTGGAACAACGAGGACGTGTTATTGTCACACTTTCCATTAAGGAATTCTAAATAATGAAACATCACCCCAACACCATCGATAATTTTTGAACTATTGGATTTGTCCCTAGTACCACAGGCATTAGACCTTACACCAAAATAATTAGTATTTTTTTGATGGGATATTTGTCTAGGGTTATGAGTGTATCGACCTTTCCACTACTCTCTATGTTCCTAATGTCAACTCTACTCCAGTGTCACGATATAAATCTTGTGATTGTGGGGTATTGACACTTATTCTCGGTGAAATAATACATTAACACTTGTCGGGGTATTGACACTTGTCCTATATTATTATTATTATTATAATATATATAAATTATATATATTATATTAAATAATATATAATTGATATATAGTAATTATATTAAAAACAATAATAATAAAAACAGAACATAAAAAACAAAAAAAATAACAAATTTCAAACAAAAATAACAAAAAAAAACAAATTTCAAGTTGCATAATGAGCCCGCTCCCATTAACACACAACAACACTAGAGAGAATCCCCTTTAAAACCCTCCATTCTAGCCCAGTGAGAGGGAGGATATCAATGAGAGGGAGGAGAGAACCACGTGCAGTGGTGAAAAACCCCTGAAACTCGACCACCATTCGATCGAACCCAGTGAGAGGGAGGAGAGAACCCCCACGTGGTAGATATAAGGAGGCCCTACACCACAACTAATTGTGACACTCCAGTCTAGAACACTTGATCAAGTGACACTGAAACTAAGGGCGAGGGCAAGGATGGTGAGTGCCTCTGCAAACTTGAATTTACATTGCTAATTCTAAATTAGTATTTTTTTTTTTACAATTTTGGTTAGTTCCATTTTTGTGTTGGAAGGATATCAAAATATCACCTTCTTCTCCCCTGCCCATACTTTCCTCAAACCCTAGTAGTCTCCCTCACCGAGACACCAAATGAAGGGTACGAATTTGTTGGTTTGGAAATGAGAGCTATCACTAGTCTAGTGTATATATATAAATAACAAATATTTCCCCTCTCACGAGGTAAGCCCGTATCGTCACTTGGTTCTCCAACTAATGCCATGTTTCCACTTGGAAATTCTAGTCATTTCCATACCAAAAGAATAGAACCAAGTACCAACAAAAACCACCTGGTTCATATTTGAAATCCATGATTTAATACTCTCTCATGTCATTGGAAAGGTTCTTAAAACCTAACTGTCTTCTTAAATAAATATTAGAGGGCCTTAGATATATTTTCCAATTATTTATCAACCCAAGTCTTGATGTAACCCATCATGGGTCCCATTGGGACCTCCTATTTCACTCTTAAGGAAAATATTTCGTTATGGACTTTGCTTAATTCTATGCATTGCTCTTGAATCAATCAATCAATCCGAGAATTCTCAATAACTAAATCACTAAGACATATTTTTATCTATTTTTTTAGAGAAGTTGGTAAATCATTGATTCAAAGAGTTGGTCAAATAAATAATTTTGGTGTCAAGGACAAAGAATTTGATCATCAATTCCCATAGATCCATCAACAACTTCAATTACTTTTCAATTTTGGTTGCAATTGTCTCCCTAATCCACTAAAATGACCCTTGGGATCATTTTGTTGTGTAAATTATCTTGGGATTGTCTTCAAGTTGTGCATATGGTGTCCTAATGGCCAATGGTTACATAAACAATGGTTTAGGAATCAATGTTGATTCTAAATCTGTTATCCTCCTTTTCAACTTGGTGTTTTCCTCTACTTTCTCCAAATTGGATTGCCTAAGAATACACCCTATGGAATCATGTAACTTAAGGGATCCCTTTGACCCTAATCTTTTAACATATAACAAGGTATTGATATTTTCCAAAATCTTCTTATCCACATGGACTCTCATTTCCATCTAGGTTCTAGTCTTCTTAATGACATCCCAATTCCTCATATGCATTTTTTCTTTCAATATTGGATATTTTATGGATTTCTCAAGGTGTTTCAATGATGAGATGACGACATCATTCTCTAGCTATATATATTAATATATATTCAATAATAAAAGAATAAGGATCCACATATATAGACTTACCTTTGGATGAAGAGGGATTATGGCTCTTCTCGCTATCATTTTGAGGTCAATCGTGAGCTTGGAAATGTCCTCTATTCACTCTTCAACTTCTTCCTCATCATTGGGTGTATATTTCTTAGGGAAAGTTTACCTAAGGTGAGAATACATATGAAGGATGGAGCACCAAAAAGGAATCTTAACATTGTCTATCTCCTGACAATAAGAACAATTCCACACCTGGATATCAATTCCTTCAAGAAATCCATCTCCCAAGTTCGTTTCCAAGAAAATATTAGCCATCGAGGTCTTGTCTAGGAAGCATGTTTTCTCGTCAATATCCAACATCGATCAAACTAGGAGGTCATCCATCAAAATATGTGACACATGCCTCCAAATGCACAAACAAGTTGACCACTCCAATATTTGTGACGTGGCATGGCATGAGAGGTCCATGTGCATGAAGAATATCCCCAAACTGCCTATGCTCTTCTGACCAATGCCTTGAGAGTTGTAAGATTGCATCGAGAGTTGTGAACAAACTCAGGATTTGTGAAGATACCTTGGGAGTTGTGAAAAATAAAAATGTCATAATGAAGCCCATGCAATGTCCACTTAGCTGCAATGTCCATTCACCATTAATCTGACCAATATGTAATCGTGGCCTTTGAATAATGGCTTGTCCCATTTGTCCTTTTTGGATGGAGTGAGTCAAAGTAATTAAAACAATTGTCCTTTTTTGGATGGAGTGAGTCAAGGTAATGGAAAAAAACAATAATGGACAACAACAACAACATCAATTATCCCATTTTCAATAACTCGCACCCATGCATTAGCCTTTACAATTTTGTATCCATTGATGGGTTACAAATCAATAACAACTCTCTTATTTGTTACTTAACAATGTACTTTACTCTCAATTTCTCTCTCCCTCTTGACATGTATAGGCCACCTTTACCTTTCTACCATTTCTTCTCCTTGGGTTGAGGAATCACATCCTCCACCTTAGCCACCTCGGTTCCCTCTTCCTTAGTTGTGACCTCCATTTGTATTATCAATGTTATTAGGGTCCACTTAAGTGTTCAACATAGGCATTGTAGTCTAGTATTGGCATATTCATGTATTTGAAATAATATTCATATTTCCAATGAGGGTAGTATTTTCGGTCAGTTAAAGTTCCACCTTTCTTGTTCATTTATTTCAGTAATACCATGATTTGGGTTGTATTTAAATTGTCCAAAAACTGTTAGGGTAAAGTTACATGAGAAAAATTCCCAACATAGAAGTGGAAGCCTAATTTTTTGCATAGTTCCTATCGAGTTTGGGTCAATTTTTCACTGGAAAAAAAAAGATTATATGAGTGCCCCTTATCCCACTCTAACCATTTCAAGTCCAAAGCTCAAAAATATGGAAAAAACTAGACAGGGAGAGTCATAGAACATGAATTGTAAGAAACTAAAAATATCTCAAAATTATTTATCTTTCTTGGTGTTGATGTCATTTGAATCCAAACATGCCCCTATAATGCCCAAATAGTATACCAATAGTAATAGATCATAATACAATTGCGAAAGAGTAACACTATGCTAATCATTATGAGTTTATTGTGATACCAATAACATACTAGTAATGAACTAGTGTTACATCTTGATTAACTGACTGTTTTTGTCATTAATGGTGTTATAGGACATACAAGAAAATAGGCATTTGCAGATATATCTTCATTTAGTGAGGGAATTTCAGGTAGAATAGAGGAAAGTGAGACATCTAGTAGGTCTAATAGATGAAGATCAACTAGAGGTGAAAAGAACAGAAGAAAAATCCATAGACGCGTGGAATTTTTTCTTTCGAAAGGGGGATCATGTTCTTATGATCATGAGAGAGTAGACAAAATCAAGGTTCCCTTGAGGTACAAACATATATTGAAAAAATGGGTACTTGTTGGCACAAGGGTAGACACAAGGTTCAACGCTACAACAACGCACCAACAAAACCCTAACTATTGGCCCTTTCGGTAACACCTGCGAAGCAGATGAAGTCTCACCCGAGGTAGAGGCAAGGGTGGTTGCAGGACTCCAGTGTCTCCAACCTTAGCTGGGACACATATCTGTGATTCTAATCACTTATCAGAGCACTCAACAGTTAACATTCATCAATATTTAGTTCTTAGTTACAACACAGTTAAACCCTAATTACAACACAGCGTAGTATTCAACCAGATCTAGCATCTAACAACACTTAGCACGACGGGACATATCAGATCTAGAAAACTCAAGAACTAAGCACATGCATATAAGTCATATGTAACATCCATCCATATTATTAAGCACATAGCATTGATATATCTATCTATCATTCATCTATGTTAAATCACTAAGCAAGTAAACATATAAAGGAATCAATACATCGCACAGAGCAAAGCAACACAACATGTATGTGGTTCACCCCCACCCTGGGGTTACGTCCACCAATGCTTTGCATTCTTTATTATATTATTCAATAGGTTACATGCACTGAGCCTCAAAAACCTTACTCCGCAGAGGACAGGAGATCTACGCAAGTCACTAGATCCTCCTTCCCTGAGTAGGTCTAAGCACACAGCCTTATACAGTGTCTTACAATGAATTTCACTTAGCTCTGTAAGTCTCACCTAGTATGCACCAAAGAACTTACTACTCTTGATCACACAGATCCAACTCTAGCACTCAGCCATTCATGCTCACTACATCGCCTTAGCATCTATTTATACATACAAAATAGGCCTAAGCATGGGTGAACCCATGGTCCAACATTCCCATACCCGTTACATAATCTCAAATCCCAAAAAGGGACCTAAAAGAGGTTGGGATCTCACAATATATACTTTTTATTGCGCTCTGCCTTTGATAGCCTGTCAAAGTCCCAAAATTAGGTCAACACGACTAAGAATCCTTAAAACTTGGTCAAGGGCCAACAGGTCCCCAACACTCACTTGTGACTCATCCCGATCACTCTGATCTGACTAGTTCTTTTTCAAAAGCCTTGAGCTTGGCTTGAGCTGCTTCGACTTGTTGTTGTGCTATGACCTCCTGTTCAATGAACTCTTGTATGACTGCTTCATTGATAGGTCCTTCGAGGTGTTGTTCAGCTGCAGTCACAACTTGCTCCAGTTCCGCTCCTCGACCTTCGATTTTTGTGAACAGTTGGTAAGCCTTGTCCTGTATAGGATGGAGCCTCTAAGTTACTTCCATAACTCTACTCTGAATAGTATGGACCTACTGCTGGGCAGTGTGCTGCTCTTGGGATCGCTTCATTCTTTCCATAGATGATAGGGGCTTCAACTGCGCCTATGTTGTCTCTGCTTGATACTTCGCTTCCTAGAGCTGTGAGTCCAGTGCCTTCAATTCTGGATCCTCAGTGAGTTACTCATATGTTTGGGCACCATGATCACTCAGTTTCTTGCATTCTAGGGAAAGAACTTTTATTCTTTCAACTGCGCTTCGAGCAATTTCTTCCCTTTGGTCCCTTACATCCTGCGGGGTGTCAGTTACAGTGCAGAGCTCTAAATTTGTTATTCGTTTTTGTAGCTGCTGGATAGCTTCTGCGAGATTCTCTTCTTGATGCATGACTCAGTCTTCAACATGTAGCTCTAAGTCTGTCACAAAGAGGAGGGCTCTATTTACTACTTCTTTTAATTCGATATTATCTGCAAGAAACTATTCTTTCTCTTGTTGCATCTATGCTTTCTCCACTTCAAACTTGGCCTGGAGAGCAACCTTCTCCTATTCTGTAATTCTGAATTTTTCTACAATGTCACCTTGTAATTTCTTCAAGGTCTAGGTAGCTTGTTCTACTTCTTCTTATGCATGACGAAGATGAGCTTCAACCACATCAGCTAATTGGTGGATTTGGGTTGGCTCATCCCGCAACTCTGGTTCTCTTGATGACAAAGGTGCAGTGGACATTGTGCGGCTGGACTGAAGGACCGGTTGTACCCCTTAGAAATTGATCTTAAGTCTGTCATACATTTCCTCCTTCTTAGCTTCTTGTTTCTCCACTATTTCCAATGAAGCGTCATTGAGGGCTACTATGATGAAGTCAAAGTCATCAATAGTAAGCACGGTCTTCATCTTGGTCACGGTGGCTCTCTATTTCTTCTGGGAAGAAGGTTTCAGAGGAGAAACCTTCCTCTTCTTCAGGAGATCGGTCTCATCTCTCGGCAATGTTACTTCTCCTTGCTTCTATTCATCTCCTGTGCCATTTATTTCTTCTTCCTCACCCCCTCGGCCAGGTGATACTAAAGAAGTCTTTCCTGAGGCACTACTTAGGTCTTGGACCTATTCAGTCTTCCTCATTTTGTTGGGTCCAGGTGTATCATGTGCGGTTTCTAGTTTTTCAGGGTTAGACATATCTGTAGGGTCTGTTGGAATAAGGAGGTCTGCTGACCAGTCCTTAGTGATCTCCTCAAGATCCTTTTCCGTGAGCTTGTAGTATGACTGTAGCTTATCCTTATGTTCATCAGTGCACGTTGTAAGGTAGATGAAGTGTCAATCTGCGCAGAACTTCATCAGAGGTCAGAATATATGTAAGGTGTTCGGATTCATGGGAGGTTCTACATCTATGGCTCTCTTCAACTAAAGGTAGTAGGTGTGAAAAACAACATTCGGCTACCACTGTTTGTTCATATTGCTTGAGTACCATAGGGTAGTGAAATTCACAGCAATATGCTCAAATGGTTCAATATCTGGGAAGGTCACACCTTCCGACATCTCCCAGGAAATAAAGGCGATGAGGATCATGAGCCAACTAAAGTGAAACTCGTAGCCCTGATCTTGTGCTTCGCGGCAATATATCTCTAGCTGATTCACTAGGTACTTTTCCCAGTTCATCTGTAAACTTTCTATACACTTTCCCGTGAGGTTAACAAAAAATCTTGTGACCTGCGTAGGTTTTTTCTTCCTTACTAAATTTCCTTCAATTAACTGATAGGTGAGGCGCATTGTGCCATTCTATATGGAGGCTACCTTGTAGCCTCATGTTCCCTATTCGACATCGCCATATGTATCCTTGATTTTTTGTGCTAGTGTGTGATCTGTGGCTTTTCCTGGATAGAAATCCTATGGATCAGGTCCTTGCATACTCAAGCCTGTGATCCTATGGATCAATGTCGGGTCGACTATGATACGACGGTCTAGCCATAAGTAGCCTTCATGGTAACATGAAAGTAATAACTTTTCACGGGCATTGACTTCCTAATGCCTTCCGAAGTGTGGGATTTTCATGACGTTTAACAAAGTGGATTGTGCAAGCTTCATCATCCGTTGCTGAGGGATTATATTTGAGTTATTCCCCTTCATCCTGGTCAGGTATTTATACGGGGCAAGCATACTATAGTTTTTTCGATCTCCGAGGTTGAAGTCACTGAACTTCAATGCTACTATCCTATCCTGTTGTGCCCGAACTGCACATATCCCCTTCAGGAGGTATGCAATAACCATGGTGTACTCAAATTCTCTAGGCACACTATCTCAACTCACTACCCCGATCAAAGGTGGGATGTAATCTGGCAATATGGTCGGGATCAGCTTCACATTGGCTAGGTCATATTTGTGTTTAGTTCTCTTTTCTGTCGATGTTCAGGATGATCCAACTCCACGAGCAGTCGACGGAGAGGCTTGTAGTCCTCTTTTCGATGACACTTGAATACTTGTAGACATTTCTCTTTTAGACATTACTCTTTCAGTCATTAGGTCAATAAGAACTTATTCGACAATTTTCTTTGCACCGCTAAGCTCGTCCGACATTCTCTCTCATGGTTGAATGTCTCGGGTTTGAAGAGTAAATATTCAATGCAATGGGATAGATGGCACTAATGCAGTGGTCACTGTGTGAAATCAACTATGTTGCCAGCTCTGATAGTCACGATTGGAAAATGTGTTCTCGTTGCATGGAACGACGGGATAAATAGATAACTCGACAACGAATCTCTTGCAATGGGCAAGAAGCCTTCAATAACTCAGTTATGTCCATTATGGAGTCGTCCCAATGGTTTGGTGGTGAAATTTCTAACCATAATTTCCTTTCTACCCGTTCGGTTCGTTGGTTCAATTGTTATACTACTCCAATGGCTATATTACTTTGCCATGGCGAAGTACCATGTGACGTTGTTCTGATATTCTAGCAAAGCTCCAATTTTGCAAATTTTCCTTCTGCGAAGTTCCCTTGGGAACCTTCTGTAACTTTTCAATATTAGCTCTCTTCTTACTTAGTTTTCTAGCCTTCTTTTTAGTGAGCTTCGTCTCGGAATTCCTTTTTCCATTCTGATTATTATCTTCTTTTGGCAGAGTAACTTCACGTTGTTGAGGTTCTTTCCTAGAAATAAAGGGTAATACTTTATCTATACCTAGAAAAGGTACTTCATTATTTTGTGGGTCTTCTAATGTTCTTCCAACTTCAACATCCAAATCTCTAGTTTGAAATAGCTTCACCTGGTTCTCATGTTCTTCAATCAAGTGTGCAATCCTCGTAGTCATGAAATATTTCAACTCTTTCTTCTTTTGTTCTAATACTTCTTCTTCCTTCCTTCTGTCCTTATCTTTTTCAATCCGCAATTTTCCTAATAACATAGAAAATGGAGCGTTGTTCTTAATAAATTTAATAACTTCAAATTATTTCTTTGTCGAAGTTCCATTGGAACTCATAGATATCTGGGTAAGTCTTCCACATAGGTTTATCATCTTTCCTCTGAATAATCCTATTCCTCCCAATGAAGGAATCATAGCAGGCTTTCCTAGAATTTCCCAAGTTCTTTCGATCATGATATTCACTTGTGTTTCCTCATCCAAAACATAGTCAATGTCGAAGTCTCTTATTCTTACTTCAATGCATTATTTTTCTTTGAAGATCTCTGATAAGTTGATATTGTTGGGTATGTGTTATATTCTTTTCATGTGTGTGTGTGGGCGTGTCAGATACGACAACTGCGTCTGCGTCATATTTTTTGCTATTTTTAGCGGATTTTTCTATTTTTAGCGGATTTGTAAATTAATCCCGAATTAAGGGATTAGGGTTTTGATATCTACGAAATACCTAAAAACATTGTAGATATTGTATGGTGAATGGTGAAATTCGATATAATGAATATAAGAAAGGTTTTCCCAGTTGAGGGTTTCTGGTATAAAATCTTTGTTTACTATGTGTATGAGCCATTGATTAATTTCTGTCTTGCTTAAGAATCTATATGCATTCCTTTACTTCGCAGGTTTAAAACTTACATGTGGTATCAGAGCTCATTTTTTGGCTTCAGAGGGATGCCTTTGTTGTTGAGGGTTTGTCTCGGTCTTGATAGATCAAGTTTATCTTGGGTTTGTGATAAACCTGGGTTTAGTGGGAGCTTTTGCAGTGGAGATTCGAGTAAAGAAAGAGGAATGGCGAGCTCATCTAGAATCGAGATAGAGAAGTTCAATGGTAAAAAATTTGAGCTATGGAAACTCAAGATGGAGGACCTTCTTGTAGACAAAGAACAATGGATCGCTATGGATCCTGGTACACAGCCTACTGGTACACAATCTACTAGCACACATGCTACTGGTACACAACCTACTAGTACACAAACTACTAGTACACCAGCTATTGGTATGTCGAAGGAAGATTGGGACAAGTTGGATAGAAGAGCAAGGAGTACTATTCGACTCGACCTGGAAGATTCGGTGTTGTTGAATGTCTCAGGAGAATCTACAGCCAAGGAACTATGGGATAAGTCAGGGAATTTGTATCAATCAAAGTCACTGGTAAACAAGTTGTTTCTTCAAAATAAGTTGTATCATCTTAGGATGGAAGATGGATATTCTATGACAGAACATCTAAATGCCTTTAATACTCTGGTAAGTCAACTTGGATCTGTTAATATTACGATTGCAGAAGAAGATAAGTGTATTACTTTGTTATGTTCTTTGCTAGACTCTTGGGATAATCTAGTTGTAGCAATAGGTAGTACCACTCAATCTACATTGAAGTATGAGGATGTAGTTGCATCCTTGTTGTCTGAAGAGATGAGGTGAAAAATCATGGATGGTCACAGCACAAATGCTTTATTTGTAAGAGGGCATACCCAAGACAGGAACCCTGGTAAGCCTTCAGGATGGAGATCTAAATCTACAAGTAGATCTAAGTCTCCAGGAAAATCTTTGAGGAAATTCTAGAAGTGTGGTAAAACAAGGCATTATAAGAAAGATTGCAAGTCTAAGAAGATTGAAAAACCAAAGGGATCTGATAGTACCTCTTCCACAGAGGTGAAAACCTCCATTGAAGAAGGAGGTGATGTTTACCTAGCTTCTACAAGTACACATGTAGACCATGATGTATGGTTGATCGACTCAGGTGTGTCATACCATATGACTCCTCATAAGGAGTGGTTCTCTAAATATGAAAAATATGATGGTGCTGATGTATTCCTAGGAGATGACTCGACAACAAAAATCTTGGGACGTGGAAGGGTTAAGTTGCTGCTAAATGATGGAAGGATTAGAACTCTCCCTATGGTTCTACACATTCCAAAACTACCCAGGAGCCTAATATCTATAAGCAAGTTGGGTGATGCAGGAGTGAAAACTGTATTTGAAAAGAACACTTGCAAGATGGTACGAGGAGCAATGGTGTTGATGAGGGGAGTTCATTGTGGAACTCTGTACAAGTTGTTGGGAAGC
>ML790255.1:338831-349194 GCA_009831015.1 Picea engelmannii | reverse complement strand
AAAATAAAGGTATTGAGAACAGATAATGGTGGAGAATTTTGCGGAAATGAATTCGAAGAATTCTGTAAGAAGTGTGGTATAGCAAGGCAGAAGACTACTCCATACACTCCTCAGCAGAATGGAGTTGCAGAAAGGATGAACAGTACACTGATGGAAAAAGCAAGGAGCATGCTCAGCGATGCCAGGTTAGGACAAGAATTATGGGCAGAGGCAGTGGGTACAGCATGTTACCTAGTCAATCGATCACCTTCATTAGCGTTGGATGATAAAACTCCACACGAGGTATGGTATGGAAAGAAACCCTCTCTTCAACATCTTAGAGAGTTTGGTTGTCATGCTTATGTACATGTTCCAAAGGAAAATAGGAGTAAGCTGGATAATAAAGCTGAAAAGTGTATCTTTATTGGTTATAAAGATGATGTGAAAGGTTATAAGCTTTGGAACCCATAAACCAAGAAATTTGTTTACAGTCGAGATGTTGTTTTTAGAGAGGTAAAATATGTGTCCAAATAGGAATTCCCACCAATGCAAGACGAACCTGAGAAAATAGAGATTGAGTTGGATGATGCAAAATCCAAATCATCTGAAGAAGAGGAAGAAGAGGAAGCAGAAGAAGAATAAAAAGAACCTCATACCCCAGTATTGAGGAGATCAGTGAGAGATAGAAGGCAACCAGAAAGGTATAGTCCACCTAATTTTCATTCCAATTTTTCTTTATCTATTACTAATGATGATCCCAGAACTGTCAGGGAAGCAGTGAATTCAGAGGATAGTAAACTATGGAAGAAGGCCATGGTTGAAGAAATGGATGCCTTGGATAAGAATGGGGCATGGGATATAGTTGAGCTTCCAGCTGGAAGAAAATCAGTTGGTAGCAAATGGTTTTTCAAGAAGAAGTTTAATGCACAAGGTAAAGTGGAGAAATACAAAGCTTGGTTAGTAGCAAAAGGTTATTCCCAGGTAGAGGAATTGACTTTGGTGATATTTTTTCTCTTGTTGCTAAGTTAAATTCTATTAGATTTTTTTTATCTATTGTTGTTGCTTTTGATCTTGAAGTGGAACAGATGGATATGAACACAACATTCCTACATGGGGATCTGGAAGAAGAAATCTACATGAAGCAGCCAGAAGGATTTGTAGTGAAGGGAAAGAAAGAGATGGTCTGTAAGATAAACAAGTCACTATATGGTATGAAGAAATCACCTAGGATGTGGTACCAAAAGTTTGACACATACATCCTTGGATTTGGATTTGTAAGAAGCAGGGCTGATCACTGTGTATATTCCAAGCAGGTTCATAATCACTTCGTTTATGTATTGTTGTATGTTGATGACATGTTGTTGGTAGGAAATAACATGGATGTTATCAAGGAGGTGAAATCGCAGCTATCCTCCAAATTTGACATGAAGGATCTCGGTGCTACTAACTTCATTCTGGGAATGGAGATTAAAAGAGATTGTGAAAACAGGAAACTCTGGTTGAATCAAAGAAAATATGTTGAGACAATATTGCATAGGTTTAATATGCATGGAAGTAAACCGGTCAAGGTTCCTATTCCTATAGGTGTAAAATTATCTACAGATCAGTGTCCCAAGACACATAAAGAAGAAGAGGGCATGTCCCATGTTCCATATGCCAGTGCAGTTGGCAGTTTGATGTATGCAATGGTTTGTACTAGACCGGATATTGCACATGCAGTGGGAGTTTTGAGCAGGTATATGTCAAAACCAGGGAAGGAGCATTGGACAACAGTAAAGAGGGTCTTTAGGTATCTTCGTGGCACCACCAGTTATGGATTGTGCTACCAAGGAAGACCAGGATTAGACAGAATGGTGGGCATACATGGCTTTGTTGATGTAGACGGGGCTGGAGATCTGGATCGCAGAAGATCTACAAGTGGGTATGTGTTTAACCTATTTGGAGGAGCAATCAGTTGGATGAGCAAAAGACAGGCTGTAGTGGCACTCTCAACTACAGAAGTTGAATACATGGCAGCCACTCATGCAAGCAAGGAAGCAGTATGGTTACAAATATTGTGTTTAGGTATTGGGTTGGTACAACAAGTAGTGATATTAGATTGTGACAATCAGAGTGCAATATTCCTAGCAAAGAACCTAGCTTATCATTCGAAGACAAAGCATATTGATGTTCACTATCACTTTGTGAGAGACATGGTTGGGGAAAAGAAGGTGTTTTTGGAAAAGGTTGACACTTTGAAGAATGTTTCAGATTCATTGACAAAGTCTATGAGCATGGAAAAATTCTCCTGGTGTAGAGAAACAATGGGCATTGTTGCCCTGGATTGTTGACTATATAATCCCCTGGACCCCTAGATGCAAAGAAAACAAGTGGGAGAATGTTAGGTATGTGTTATATTATTTTCATGTGTGTGTGTGGGCGCATCAAATACGACAACTGCATCAGACGATTTTTTCTATTTTTAGCGGATTTTGCTATTTTTAGCAGATTTGTAAATTAATCCTGGATTAAGGGATTAGGGTTTTGGTATCTACGGAATACCTAAAAACATTGTATATATTGTATGGTGAATGGTGAAATTCTATATAATGAATATAAGAAAGGTTTTCCCGATTGAGGGTTTTTGGTATAAAATCTTTGTTTACTCTGTGTATGCGCCATTGATTAATTTTTGTCTTTCTTAAGAATCTATATGCATTTCTTTACTTCGCAGGTTTAAAACTTACAGATATGTCGATGGTCATTCAGGGTTTCTTTCATCTGTAGCAATACTTTTTCTGATTCTTTCTAGGGTTCTTTCATAATATCAATTGTTGGATCTGCCTTAGGTTTTTCTTGGTTCATATTCATTCTTTCAACCTTAGCAATCATTCTAGGGAAATCCAATACTTCATGTTCCATAGCTTTACAACAGAGGCAACTAGGTCTCTTTCCAGGGAATTCCTTAGCCAGATGTCTCAGTCTTCTACAAATCTAACAAAGGGTTAATCCTCTCCTTATTTTAAATTATCCCCGGCCTCTCTTGTACTGCATGCTAGGATCATGGTATCTAACCTAAAACAAATTATTTCTAGGGTCCTGCATCCATTCGTTAGTCCAAACATTCTTTCTATGCATAGGTATAACATATATTTCACTATTCTTATCAGATCTACTCATATCAAATCTTCTTTCTTCTATCAATGCCCTAGTTTTCAAGCTAGAATAAATCTTATCAAACATACCTAGATCCATACTTTAGAAACAAAAATTTCCACTAATTTTATCTTCGGCAAAGCGCAAAGCTTCCAGATCTTAAAAATTTTCACTATTCTTACCTTTATTAGAGCACAAAGCATTCAGATCTTACCTCTTTTCTTCAGAGTGGACTTCTTTATTTAGCACAGAGCTTCACAAATCCAGTATAATATTGCGCACTAGAGCAACAGATCTATGCAAAAAGATTTCACAATTTCAGGTCAGGTCTTTTCACAAAGCTTATTTTTCCTCAGTTCCCAAGAATCACAGTTTAAGTTCCGGACAAAGGAACCATTTGTTGGCACAGGGGCAGACCCAGGGTTCAATGCTACAACAACGCACCAACAAAACCCTAACTACCGGCCCTTTAAACAACACATGCGAAGCAGATGAAGTCTCACCTGAGGTAGAGGCAAGGGTGGTTGCAGGACTCTAGTGTATGCAACCTTAGCTGGGACAGAGATATGTGATTCTAATCGCTTATCAGAGCACTCAAAAGTTAACATTCATCAATATTTAGTTCTTAGTTACAACGCAGTTAAACCCTAATTACAGCACAATGCAGTATTCAACCAGATCTAGCATCTAACAACAATTAGCATGACGGGACAGATCATATATAGAAGACTCAAGCACTAAGCACATGTATATAAGTCAGATCTAACATCCATCCATATTATTAAGCACATAGCATTGATACATCTATCTATCATTCATCTATGTTAAATAACTAAGAAAGTTAACATATAATGACATCAATACATCGCACAGAGCAAAGAAACACAGCATGTACGTGGTTCACCCCCACCTTGGGGCTACGCCCACCAACTCTTTGTCTTCTTTATTAGCTTCTTCAATAGGTTACATGCACTGAGCCTCAAAAACCCTACTCTACAAAGGACAGGAGATCTATGCAGCTCGCTATATCCTCCTTCCCTGAGTAGGTCTAAGCACGCAACCTTCTACAGTCTCTTACAATGACTTGCACTTATCTCTACAAGTCTCACATAGTATGCACCAAAGCACTTACAACTCTTGATCACACATATCCAAATATAGAACTTAACCACTCGTTCTCACTACATCGCCTTAGCATCTATTTATACATACAAAATAGGCCTAAGCATGGGTGAACCCATGGGATGACATTCCCATAACCGGTACATAATACCAAATCCCAAAAAGGGCCCTAAAAGGGGCCGAGATCCCATGATCTCTGTCTCCTCTTGCGCTCCGCCTTCGACAGCCTGTTGAAGTCCCAAAATTAGCTCAACACAACCAAGAATCCTCAAAACTTTGTCAAGGGCATACAGTACCCAATGATATTCCTAAAATAAACACTAATTTTTTTGTAAACGAAAGGATATGTCTGATTGGTCCATCGTCATTACATGGTTTGGGGATATTTTCCATCGATGGCATAAAGGTCTACTATGACAGATTAACTGAATTGATGGAGTACGTCATACCCTATTATATATACAAATATTGGATACGAATAGTCCAATATACAAAAAGAATGTGAAGATATGGCTTGTCTACAAATTATATACAGCTAAAAGACAATGATCAAAATAAAGGAGAAAATAGCTATATTGACAGAAGCCCAAAAGAAACAGGGAATATTGTAGGGTTTATAAATAGTACATGACCCACGACCACAACTAATTGACCCAATTGTGTATTTGAGGGGCGTGAATGAAACCATGTATTCATATGTGCAATAAAATCAATAGTTGTAGGGGAAGAGTTATTGATTGATTACAATTTGAATCGAATAGATACAAATGTTTCTATGATGGGGGTGATACGTATACTTATTTACCCAACTTGTAAGAAATGAATCTCATATTTTATGTTTTTCATTATGTTCTTTACAGTATTAATCCATTTGGAGAGCTTCGGTCTGTTTAGTACTCAGTGTGTCCTATTTTTGTTATCAACATTTAAATTTCTCATACATTTGAATTTCTCATAAATTTGAATTTTATTTCTTGTGATGATGATCACGGTTAAAATTTTACTGTAATGTGGCAGGATGATCATGGTAAATCAAAAGCAGTCTCAGAACAGGTAAATGAACAACAATTTTTGAATTGCATTTAATGTGCATTTTAGTTTTGTGACGATCAATTATTTTATTTGTTTACATAATTGAATTATCATTTTTTTTTTAATATGTAATCAGTGGGACATGATGTTGATGATGATTCACTTGATGAAATGGATTTGTATGAATCCCCCGACCCTATGGTTTTAATTAGAAAAAAGATCAATAAAGGAAACAAGGAACTAGCTCATTTGTTAGATATTTTAGATCAAACTCTTGAGGTCGAAGAAAGGATCAAGAAGTTATGGCAAGGCTTAATACATATAAGGTAATAACCATAATTTCAAGTGGTTTTATTTTGATGTCATAAGATCAATTATGAAAGCTTGATTTTTAACTTTTACATTATCTAAACGAAAAAATGTTTTCTTTCTTATATAGATATTTTTGGATACTGCTGACACTGACATGCATGGTATCAGTAGTAATGGAATTACACAGATGCCACAGGCTCCCGATGTAGGCCCTTGTATAGCTTCCATGATGCATCTATTCAGATCTCCACCTTCCACACCATTAGGTGGGAGCAATGACACACACATTGAGGAAGCAACCACACAGGTAGGCTCTAGAGGTGGTTTCTTTTCCTAAAGAAAGACGTGTAACCAACACAGGGAAACTTTATGATCAACGAGGAAGGGATTCCATTAAATCAAGTTAAATTCCCAGGTAATTTTTAAAATTTTATTTTTTTCATGTTTTCTATGTAGACAAATATAAATCATCTAAATTATTATTTTTAAATTAATAATCATATAATAATTTTGTGTGTAGGGAACAACGATTTTTATAGGTCCTTGGAGAATAAGGCTTTGCTGATTTTTGGTCCCACCATACGGGATAGGTGGAATTACCAAAATTCCAACCTCAAAAAAGAATTGATGGATTATCTAGAAAGCCTTTTTGGTGTAGGTACATTTAATAAGACCTTGGCCACCGCCGCAACTGGCCAATATTTAAAATATACACGCGAAACATATAGGAATAAATTGAAAAAAAATGATAGGTACAAGCATCCTCTAATGACTCCAGAGAGGGAGTGGAAAGTGCTCATTGAGGACACAAAATAGAAGAAATTGATAGATGAAGTAAAAACACCCTCTGGTCTCAAAAGGTAAATTACAATTTCAATTGAATACCTTCAATTTTTTTTAGATGTAAATAAAATTATGTTATGTATTAACATACTTGAAACTTTTGATGATAGGTTGACTGACACATCAAAGGCCACAAAAGAAAGTCTTTCCAAATGTGGCCAGCAGAGTCTAGGCGAGGGTGGCTACTTGAAGTTGTACTCACGAATTGTAAGCATGGATGATTTTAGGGGCTAAATTTCGCTCATGGGATATTTTTCCATGGATTATCCAAAAACGAGAATCGCTATTTTAAAAATGATTCGCCCAAATTCTATAGGATAATAAAATTTACCTTAAAAATCGCCTAAATTTTATAAAAACTATATAAAATCCTTAGAAATTTGAATATTTTTACAAAAATATCTCCAAACATTTATAATTGGCATATGAAGGATAAGTAACATTCATTAAAGTTTCTACATTTTAAAATAAATTTCCATCCTTAAAATCATCCATGATTGTAAGTACCTAAATATCTTATTTGTATCGCCTTAAAACTTTTAAGTAATTGTAGCAAATAACATAAAAAATACAAACTCTTGTGCAATGCAGTGTATGAGTTTGTTACTGAAACCACAGAGGAAAACCTCCAACTTGGTTACAAGTATGGCTATAAAGTGGTAGTTGAATGCCAAAAAATATTGGGGAAGATACCAAGAACCACTTTGCATGACATGGTAAATAAAATTCAATCCACATTAACTTTTATTATTAAAATATTACAGTCATGTTGGATATTATTAATATTTACAACTTTATTTTAATTAGGGGAGCAACACTGTCAACGAACACACTAGTATTCGAGAGCAGTGCGTTGATAGCAATTTGCAACCAGAAGATGGTTATGATCCCATTCAGTCCCAATTTTCCATGGGGGCGCAGCCCCACAATGGTGCTACAATCGAGCTGGCACATGACGGTAATATGGTTGTATTTTAATCATATACTTAATAAATTTGTAGTTATACATTTTGTACTTCTATATTTTTTTACTTATACATTTATGATTTTCCTTATAAAGTTTGTGGTATCAATGGAAAAGAATGTTGTACTTGAGGCTCATACAGTTGAAGAGGATCACGCGGGGGAAACCAGTCCAATGGTGTGAACCAGTGCACTAGGTAAATAATGACATTGCAGGTGTTTTTTTTAATATTACTGAACTAGTTCAATGATATTTAAAAGCTAGCCATTTAAATTTTGTATTTTTTTCTTTTCTAGGTGATGCCTCATCACAACGGCCTCCATTACATAGTGAGTACCCCGTGACTAGGTGTGCTCTGCGTGAGAGGAAACAATCACAATCAGATTTTGAAGAGCACCAAGAGAACGAAGACATAGATATTAATGAAATGATTAGGAACTATAGAGCTAAGAAGAAAAGGTTGACTAAAACTACTAAATGATGATGTACATTAATATTTTAATAATTATTTAATATAAAATGTATTTTCACCATATTCTGCTCACTCCAAATGGATCAAGGAAACATTTTATTTCATTGTAAACAGTTGTGAATATTGGTATGTATATATGTTTGTTTTTGTTGTAAATATTTCAATAGATTTATATGTTGGGTATTGGGGAATTGAGAGTGATGTGCGGGGGGGGAGGGGGGGGCATAAGATCTTCCAAGTTCACATGGTTATCCCTGTTCAGTAGAGAATAATTTATTGGAGCCATTTAATCTTGGAGCAAATATTCCATAAGACTTCGTTGCTGCTAGATCAAATCAAGGGAGGAATTTTGATCAAATATTAGACTCGTGGCTCCAATAAATTATTCTTGAAACCAAGAGGAAATCATTCAGGTATGTTCTAACACTCTCATAAAAATGCATCTTGGAGTAAATAATGTGCTAGAAATATTACTTGTATTGATTTTTTATATTTTATGGAGGCTGAATGATTTTGGCAGGTACTTTAAGATCTTTGTTCGTCAATTGAGGGAAGCTCAAGACTAATAGAGGGTCATACAAATGAAGAGAAATACACGGATCCAACCATTCCAATTGTGTTGTCAACCAGTTCATCAAATCAGGTGTGATTTCTCTTTTCAGCATATAAGTTTATATAGCCATCAATTCTAGTTATGTTTAATGTTTTATGAATTGTTATGTTCGATTGCTAAATTGAAAAATCATCGTTTAGGTATGTATAATATTTTGATTATGTCCTGTAGATATTATGGATCTGTCAATGTAGGTTTATGATTAACCAATGGATAAATCTAACATGAATGTATGGATAAATTCTAACATGAATTTATGGCTCCGATCATGCCACCAAAAATGGTAGTTTCTTTCTGGTGACAAGATATTTGGAGGAATGTAACCTACTGAAATGAACATTGTGAACATTTTGAGGCTTAGATATTATGATATTTCAATGCACCCAAATTGAAAGGATCATTTGGAGGCCGAGAGATAGAGAGATTGAAATGAACCATTTGGAGGCCTAGACATCATGAGATTGTAGTACACTCCAAAGGGTGCATTGTAATCTCACATTGTTCTGCCTCAAACGATCATTTCAACTCGAGTGTACTGCAATCTCATGATGTCTAGGCATCTAAATGGTTCATTGAAATCTCACTATCTATCCACCTCCAAATGGTCCTCCTTCACACAACAATACCATTTTTCTCCTTTGGTACAAGATAGAAGCTAAGTATTATGGCTATCTATCATTGGGAACTTTAGGCATCTTCTCACTTCCTTATGGGAAGAAAATGTCATCCAAATGGTAGGGTTCCTAAGGGATCATCCTTGCTCAATGCTTGGATTGATCCTTGGATATGTTCCTTGGTGGTTGATATAGGTCCCTAGAGGTGTTTATGGCCCCTGGATGTGTTCCATGGAATCCTTGCTCACTGCTTGGATTGATCCTTGGATCTGTTCCTTGGTGGTTGATATAAGACCCTAGATGTGTTCCAGGGCCCCTGGATGTTCTCCGGGGAACCCTTTCCTAATGCATGGTTTGATCCTTGGTCTTGTAACTTGGTGGATAAGACCCTATATGTGTTCTAGGGCCCCCAGATGTGTTCTGCAGAAACCTGGTCTTTGACCAGGTAGATCTTGGTGTAATACCAATATGTGTATATGTGTGATCTTGTTCCTCTCTCTCGAGATGGTCCATGAAACCTAGGAGTGCCTATGAAGATGGACATGACCAAATTGTTGATGGGCCCCCTTATGCAGCGATGATAAAGTTTATAGGTAATTATGAGACTCATGTTGACATGTTTTTCCATTATGGACCCCCCCTTGACTTTTTCTTAAAAGGTACCCCCTTGTTGTTTTATGTGATCGAGATTTTATTTATGTTAGTGGGGTTTTATATGTGTTTAGGGTTTTTATAATTAATATTAATTGAAATTGAAATTTTAATTAATATTTATATTAATTAAATGTCAATATTTAATTATAATTTTTAATTTCCCTAACCCCTCTCCCTAACTATAAATAATACCCTACCCTCTAACATTATATTACACTCACACTCACTCACTCCTCACTCTCCTATTTGTTGTGGCTACCTCAGTTCTTCTCTCTTGATGATGGTGTGGCCTCCTTTTTGGGCTATCTTTTCAGATCTGAGTTTTGTTTTCTACAGTTGTCTTCTGATGGTCTATACGTTGGAAAAATTGTTCCTAAGTCCTTATGACAGAGATCAAACCCTAGAGGTTTGATCCATGAGCCCAAAACTATTTCTGAGCATTTTATAAAGATTTTCATTCACACATGTGACATGTACATCTTTTGTTAAGAACCAAACATCAATATAGCATAGAAAAACCTCAAGAAAAGTACTCAACGCCTTGAAAAAGAGATAATATCAGATAATAAGCCTCTTCGAGGGGGAAACCTCCTTTTACCCCACTTAAATGTTCAAGTACAAGA
>ML790255.1:321091-333685 GCA_009831015.1 Picea engelmannii | reverse complement strand
TAATGGCCTAAAGCCGACATAAATAAAATAACATTACTAATCTAAATCACAACTAATGGCCTAAAGCCGACATAAATAAAATAACATTACTAATCTAATATGCCCCAATTAAGTAGTAATGAGCCAATATTAGGGCTTAACATCTTTCTTAGATCAGGAGGTAAGCTTGAGGTTTTTCTTTTCACTCAGAAATTTTGTTTATACTTAGAATTTAATTTAGATCTATTTATTTCATTTCTCATATATGTTGATCTTGTGAACAAAAAAATAAAAAGGCATTATTTTTGGACATATTGTCATTGATTTCAACAGTCAATGTGATGATTTGTTGTTATAATGAATTAGCATTATGATTTACCAGAGATGAGATTGTCATTGATGTCAACAGTATATCAGTTTGTAGAAGATGTCAAACATTATGCAGAGATAGAAAGAATAAGCTCAAGAGGACGAGCGAACAGTATACAGAGATCAAAGCTCAGAATCAAAAATGTAATCTCAGGAGGAGGAGAGAACAGTATGAAGATCAAAGCTCAGAAGGGAAAATGTTGTACAAAAGAGAATGAATATCAAAGCTCAGAAGGAAGAGCACATTGCAAAAGTGTCATCGGGATCGATGGAAATATTGAGAAGTCAACCAATGCAAAGGAAAAGGTGAGAATTCTCAGTAGCCATCTAATAAAGACATTGATGGTGTTGATCATCTCATATAATGGACATCGTTCATATGAGTGACCATGGGCTTGAGGACCGTTGGAGGATCATGATCGTCAAATCTGCAAGCCAGATCAACAGCAGGGAAAAATTATGGAGATCAAAAGGAGAATTAAACAACTCGCTAGTTCTAATCCTGCAATTGGTCTAGATCATCAGATCTCATAGAATCGAATATCAACAACTATGGTTGATCCAAAAAATGATCATTTTAAGTCAGATTAAGTCGTGACCGTTGGATGCACAATCGCCAGATCAACAACAGGGGATAGATTGCAGAGATCGAAAGGATAATTAAATATCGTTCTAGTTCCAATCCCACAATTAGTCATGACCATCTGATCTTATAGCTTCGAAGATCAACGATTGTGGTTGACTAAAAAACAACACACAACTTCAAATTGCGGAGTTTTGGTGACAAGTTAAATCACTCGCAAGTTGTGGTTCTGCAACCATCCTTGATCATTGATATTATTCAAGAATATTCACAACCTTCATATCACTTTGAGTGAAAGGATAGGATAAGCGAGGTAAAAGGGATAAGAGTTTTATTATCCAAATACCCGTCAGTCGTCGGATCAAACTCGAATTCATGTCAGTCGTTGGATCATTTTAAAGTAGAAGGATAGGATAAGCATGGATAAAGGGTTGAGAATTTGATTATCGTAATACCCATCAGTCGTAGTATCAAACCCAAATTCACGTCAATCGTCGAATCATTTTCGAGTGGAAGGATAGGATAAGCGAGGTAAAATATCTGAGACCTCATTTATGCAAATTTTCATCAGTCGTTGGATCATTCTAAGTGGAAGGACATGATAATATAGAAGAGATGAATTGAAGACAGATCGATCCATCGATCTAGGATCATGATCGACGAACAACATTTAGTTCCGATATAAAGATGCAAGGAGGTTAAGCTTCGAAAAAATATCACTTTAGATATTTCGGTTTGAGATTTGAAAAACCCGAAGCCCGGAGATATGGAAAAACAAAATGAATAAAGACCATTGGATATTGAGATAATGTGATGACCATTAGATCAGGTAGACCATGTCAGCAAACCATTTCAACATACCATGTCAGCATGGACATGTGGCATACCACGTTTACAAGGACATGTGGCAAACCACGTCAGTAGACTACGTCAGCAAACCACGTCAGCATGCACTTGTGGCAGACCACGCCAACAGACCACGTCTACAAGGACGTGTGGTAGACCATGTCAGAAGACATCAGCAAGTACATGTGGCATAATCAGATAATAACAAGTGTCAAGAGGAAATTGGCTCCTGCCATGTCAACAAGTGACGTAAGCAAGTTACGTCACTCCGGGAGAATTACTTTGGGAATTTCACCACCAAGAAATGTCAAAAGTCTTGAAGTCCTGAAGGATGAAGTTTTGAATTCACTCTCAGTCGTCGATTTGAAATACCCTTCGAATACTATTCTGACCATTATATCAAGGATATGAATATGTGTCACATCGAGAGATCTACATCAACAAACCACGTCAGCAAGACTATGTCATAAGATGGAAGCAGAAGTTCTGAATATTAGAAAGAAGGTTGAGAAGTCAAACTCCCAAATCAAGTTCTTGAATAGCTCCATGACCCTGGATGAGATCTTGGATAGTCAAAGATCACCAAATGACAAATCTGGTCTTGGATACAACAAGGAAGAAATCAGTACTCCTAAGAAACCTTATGCAGGTCCTTCATTTGTAAAGGATGAAAAGAGGTCTGACACAGGTCCTTCATTTGTAAAGGATGAAAAGAGGTCTGACACAGGTCCTTCATTTGTAAAGGATAAAAACAGGTCTGACACAACTCCTTCATTTGTAAAAAGTGAAAGTAGGATTGAATCAGGTTCTTCATGTTCAAGAAATAAAAGCAACACTACAAAATTTAGAAGATCAAATCAAGAAAGACATCCAGAAGCTAATCATACACCTCAAAGAAAGTTTATAAGAGAGACACATTCATGGATGAATCAAAGAAGGTATGAGAGTGTTTTTAATGGTTATTGTTTTTCTTGTAATGAATATGGTCATAAAGCTTTGGATTGTAGGCATCATGGAAGAAAAAAAGTTGGTAGGTTCAACAACAGTATAAGATGTTGGAACTGCAATCATGTTGGACATATTGCTACACATTGTTACACTATGAGATGCTACAGTTGTGGTGGATATGGACACAAAGCCCATAATTGTTGGAACTCAAGAAAAAAGTCAATGAGAAATGATTTATACAATACGACAAAAGGATTAAATGGAACATGGAAGAAAAATGAAGTTGGAGTAATAGAAGATCAGAGAACAAAGTTCAAGAAACCAGGACACTCACAGATGTGGATAGAAAAGACTGGACAAGTGAACAGGAGTGAAGTTGATTATTGCAAAAAGAATTGCATTTGTGTGACAAGCATAGTATAAACTTTCTCATACAACTTTAGAGAAATGTATAGTAAAGAAGCATCTTGGATAAATATGGATACATCTGGTTAGATATCGATGAGAATCAATGGACAAATCCAAGGGTTGTTTGAATAATATGAGCTACAATTGCGCAGTGCCCCAGTAGGACAACGACATTCACAAAAACAACATTCTGATGTACAAAGTGAGGTACATGTCATCTTGTAGAGATAACAAGAGGAGAGACCCTGTCAGAAAAATCTACCCTTTTAGAAACAAAGGGGGAGAATAGTCAGTAAAAAATTAGGGGAAGTATTTTGGTTAGTAAATAAGAAATTAATTAGATTAACTTTGGAAAAGACTTGATCACTACAAAAAATTGGTATCAAGAAGACTACTCATTTCAAACAAAAAAATCCCAATCAACTGAGATAAGAAGTTAGTAAATTAACAGGAGAAGAAACCTTGTCAGGAAGAGCTACCTTTTCAGAAACAAAGGGGGGAGAGTAGTCAAAAGTAGAGAGAGAGCATATTGACAGGGGGAGTCAATCAGTTATGACAAGAAAAACATGATTGTAGGAAGAGTTACCCAAGTTTAGATTCTAGTCAGTAACATACAGAGCTTTACCACAGGAGGAAAAACCCTTTTCCATTGATGTCAAAGGGGGGAAGAAAACTTCATACGAAGAAACTTCATACAAAGAAATCATTATCACAGGGGGAGTTTTGTATATAAAGTTAGTGTGTTGCCCTCAATGACAAAGGGGGAGATTGTTGGACATATTGTCATTGATGCCAACAATCGATGTGATTATTTGTTGTTGTAATGAATTATCATTGTGATTCACCAGAGGTGATATTTTCATTGATGTCAACAGTATATCAGTTAGCAGAAGATGTCAAATAGTATGCAGAGATCGAAAGCGTAATCTCAGGAGGAGGAGCGAACAGTATGTAGAGATCAAAGCTCAGAATAAAAAATGTAAGCTCAGGAGGAGGAGCGAACAATATGAATATCAAATCTCAGAAGGGAAAATGTTGTCCAGAAGCGAATGAAGATCAAAGATCAGAAGGAAGAGCATATTTAAGAAGTGTCATCGGGATCAATGGAAATATTGAGAAGTTGAACAATTCATAGGAAAAGGTGAGAAGCCTCAGTAGCCATCCGATCAAGACATTGACAGTGTTGATCGTCTCATATAATGGACGTCGGTCATATGAGTGACCGTGGGCTTGAGGACCGTTGTAGGATCGTGACCATTGGATCTGCAAGCTAGATCAACGAAAGGGATAAATTGTAGAGATCAAAAGGATAATTAAACAACTCGCTAGTTCTAATCTCGTAATTGGTCTAGATCGTCGGATCTCATAGACTCGAATATTGACGACTGTGGTTCATCCAAAAAATGATCAGTTTAAGTCAGATTAAGTCGTGACCATCAGATGCGCAATCACCATATCAACGATAGGGATAGATTGAGGAGATCGAAAGGAGAATGAAATATCACTCTATTTCCAATCCCACAATTAGTGAGGACCATCTGATCTTATAGATTTGAAGATCGACGATTGTGGTTGACTGAACAACAACGCACAACTTTAAATTGCATAATTTTGGTGACGAGTTAAATCACTCGCAAGTTGTGGTTCCGAAACCATATTTGATCGTTGATCTTCTTCAAGAATCTTCACCACCGTCAGATCACTTCGAGTCGAAGGATAGGATAAGCGAGGTAAAAGGGATGAGAGTTCAATTATCCAAATACCCATCAGCTGTCGGATCAAACCCGAATTCTTGTCAACCGTGGGATTAGTTTAAAGTAGAAGGATAGGATAAGCAAGGCTAAAGGGTTGAGAATTTGATTATCTGAACACCCTTTAGCCGTCGGATCAAAACTAAATTCTCGTCAGTCGTCGGATCATTTTCGAGTGGAAGGATAGGATAAGCAAGGTAAAATATCTAAGATCTCATTTACGCGAATTTCTGCCAGCCATTAGATCATTCTAAGTGGAAGGACAGGATATGCTAGAAGAGATGCATCATAGACGAATCAATCCATCGATCTAGGATCACGATCGATGAACAACATTTAGTTCGGGTATAAATATGCGAGGACGTTAAGCTTCGGAAAAATATCACATCATATTTTTCAGTTTGAGATTTGAAAAACCTGAACCTTAGTGAGCCGGAAATCCTAAATGAATAAGAACCATCGGATCTAGAGAGAATGAGATGACCATTAGATCAGGAAGACCATGTCAGTAGGCCAAGTCAGCATGGGCATGTGGAAGACCACGTCTACATGGAAATGTGGTAGAACACGTCAGCAGACCATGTCATCATACCACATCAGCATGGACTTGTGGCAGACCACATCAACAGACCACGTCAGCAAGTACACATGGAATAATAAGATAATAACAAGTTTCAAGAGGAAATTGGCTCATGCCATGTCAAAAAGTGACATAAGCAAGTTAAGTCAATCCGCGAGAATTACTTCGAGAGTTTCACCACCAAGAAATGTCAAAAGTCTCGAAGTCCTGAAGGATGAAGTTCCAAAGTCACTCTCAATCGTCAATCTGAGATACCCTTCAGATACTATTCTGGCCGTTAGATTAAGGAGATGAATATGTCTCACATCGAGAGATCTATGTCAATAGAACACGTCAGCAAGAAACTGTGACAGACCATGAAAGAAGTCCACATCAGCAAGGACACGTGGCACAATCAGAGAATGACAAGTATCAAGTTGAATTGACATTTCAGGTATGTGCAAATCATGAATCTGAGTGACACGTGGTAGCTACTCATCTTGTGACACGTCATCAAGTGACGTAAGAAAGTTAAGTCACTACGGGAGTTTTGCTTCAGGAGTTTTACCACTAGCACTTGCCCAAAGTCCCGAAGTCCTAAATGTCGAAGTCTCGAAGTGGACATGAGACGTATGATCTAAAGATCACTTTGGGAGCATTCTCAACCGTCGATCTTCTACAGTGGAAGGATAGTGTAAGTGAAAGTATTAACCGAGAGAAAGAAGTCTCCACCACTTATTACTTACTCAAGAGGTGATCACTCCAGAGGAAAGAAGGGGTCGAGATTTGAAATATCCAAAGTTCGGAGACCCGAAGGAGATATCGACCGTTGATCTGAAAGGGACACGCGTCAGTGGATAGACAATTCCAAAATATTGAAGTATGGAGGAAAGAAGGGGTTGAGATTTGAAATCTCTGAAGTTCGGAGACCCAAAGGAGATCTCAATCATCGATCAAATGTCAATTGTACTCTCAACCTTTGATCAAAATACAGTGGAAGGATAGCATAATCATAATAGCTAAAGTCCCAAAGTAACTGGTGGTCATCCATATCATTGATTGATTAATTCTTGGCCATCGGATTAAGCAATGAAAGGATAGATGTAAGGATCGTATATGACCATTGATCTGGTTCCATGATATAAATGTGAATCGTCCAATCTATTCGGAAAAACCGTATTTGGGAGATTTGAAAGGTTGGAAGTCCCAAAGACTCGAAGGGTGAAGTCCCAAAATTTCGACAATCGTCCATCTCATCAGGATATTGAATCGTGATCGTTGAATTGATAAGCGATCAAGCACACATCTCTCCTCATGTGAGGTCACCATCGTTGTTCATATGGTAAAGAGATTTAAAGGGCAAAATGTAATGCGTCGCTTAAATTGATAATGCTATGGTTCTACGCCTATGATCATATGAAAATGGTTTGAAGGAAGTGTTGATTTATGTTATCACAGAGACGAAGGGAATCGATCCATGCCTGTGATCGATTTATGAAAGTAAAAGGGGATGCCAGGTTTAAAGTTGAAGACCCATAATGATGATTTGTGGTGGTCCCAAAAATTGTTGTAAATGAAAAAGTTTGTTATAACTTGTTGCACAAGTTGGCCCAATAACTTAAGCAAGTTTTGAGCATAAGAAAGTATATATACAACCATGATTGGTTCATTAGACGGTGTGATTATGGAATTAGACAGACTTGTGGAAAAGATAGGCTCACGGAGAAAGAGCGGCCTACGGAGGAAAATGAAGGAGATGCAGACCTGAGGTCCATGCGAATATCAGAGAGAAGAAGAAGTCAAGAAGGCACGAATATCAAAGAGAAGAAGAAGTGAAGAAGGCGCGAATATCAGAGGGAAGAAGAAGTGAAGAAGGCACAGATATCAGAGGAAATATAAAGTGAAGAAGACGCGAATTTCAGACAGAAGATGAAGTGTGGTGATGAGCGTTTATGGTATACCTCTAATCATGAAATAGAGTTGATTCAATAAATGGATCACTGCTACTAGATTTGAGTTACTATATGAACTCTAGTTGGATAGACTGTGTTCTATCAGCAAGTTGGGTCTTGTGGCAAGATGGGTTTTTCTTGAGAGTTGGTGCCCTCTTAGGAGTTGGTGCTCCTTACTTCAGTTGGTGCTGAAACAAAATAGTTGGTGCTAGGAAAATATTTATTACTATATTCATGTATATACATATACATTATACAAAAGATTAAACAAACATATGGTATCTCTTGCCCATTATGATTATGATTTATTTTTTCTTAATATTTTCAATTATGTTTTAACTACTAACTTGTAAGAAGAAAATTTAGAAAATTCCACACACTAATTCACCCCCTCCCGTCTTAGTGTGGAGCGGTGTGTTCAATAATTATTTGTTTCTATTTTTCCCTAACTCTAATTACAATTTTCCTATGAATTTGACCAAGGGCACACTACTCTAGGAAACCTCCTCACACCTTCTTGTGATTATTCTTCTTTATATTCTTAGCCTATACCAAACATCACTAAACAACACAATTCCTAGGATCATACTAAGATCTCTATTACTAAGCTCTTGTTATGGAAAATATGTGATATAGCACTCAAAGAAAAACTCGTATCTACAGGTTATGGAACTCATTATGAAGCTTATGTATGATTAGAGTGGTATCATTCTTAGGAAGATATAGTATGAATATTAAGACTAACTGACTTATTACCTGTATTATATCAATCTTATTGAGGCATTGACATCAATGAATATGGGAAAGGTGCTTGCCTTGTCTCTCTAATAAGCTTTCATTACATGTTACTAGTCATATTGCTTTCCCATATTCATGCCTATTCAACGTTAAACCTACTACTGGAACCAGTGTAATTTGGCAGTAGAGGTTATACAACCATTGCATGAATGATTTCCATTTAATTTATACTCATATGATCTAATAGAATGGACTAGTAATACCTGTATAGCCTTATTTACTCCTATTGTGTGATGTATGTACCCGATGAGTTCAATGAATATGGAATAAAGGGGAATCTGTTTTAATTCTACATCGGTTTTATATTATTTCTATGTGATCCTCTTTATTCTAACAAGAAACATCAAACCATAAAGGTAAGCAATAAACTCATTAAGAGATAAGGGATAAGTGGTGGATAAAAAGGACCTAGTAGTGCAGATCACCATTACATGAGGGGCTAGTCACTATGCAAATAAATCCCCAAAACTACCTCTGTGTGCATATGTGCAATGTTACTAAAGTATAGTGAAGCTTAGTTGCATGTATAATTTCTCCACAAATGATGTTATAATGATCATCATTATGACACTAGTTACAAGATTACATCAATCCACTAGACAACATTAAAACACATTCTAACATATCCCTCATCTAGAAATGAAAAACCCCAATGCATGCATCAATATGGATCTTTAATTTTTGAAGGTAGCCATATGAATGCTTCTTTGAAGATAGCCATATGAATGGTTCTTTAATTTTTTCATATTTATGATTTGGTACAACAAAATTTAGGAATTGCTAAGTTCATGACATGTGACAGGAACATGTGTAAAGAGATTGAAATTCATTGTTATTGATTGCAATCAATAACAATCAATTTCAATGTCACACCACTTGTTTCCCTCCATCCTCTTGTTGAGTTCTATATAATCCTCTCATTTATTCATATGATTACCCACATTTTATAGAACTTAATTACAATTCAACCCCAAAGAACTTACCCTGGATCACCATTTAACTCTGCAAACTCACCTTTGGATATAGTGAACCATCGGAGGATCGATGAAGGGGGTTGATATTCAAGATACGATGATAATTGTAGCCAACCCATAGGTAATGAAAATCTTTGCAAAATCATTTTGGTTTTCATTTTTCGAGAAGTTACAAGGGTAGGACCTAGGAATTGGATTGGAATTTGCTAAAACCTTCAACAGTAGGAGGGCATTAGTGAAACAACTTACCCTAATTCTAATGGAAGAGTTCATCAGTTGATCCATAGGGCTCCCCTTGCAAGGTGGAAGGTGGTTAAATAATTTGAATCCACTAATAGATAGTTATCCTTAGTTTATAACAAATCCCTCTCCTATGCCCAACATACGAAAAGGAACTCAAAGGGACTTGTTGATTTCAACATGGAAAGAGGTAGATTTCATCATCCAAAATTTCATAACTTGTGAGGGGAGATAAAACATGGTGTTTCACTACTTTTTCAAACTCATGATGCACCTCAAGAATGAAGAAATCTTAAACATGGCATTATTATTGCTCAAAATCCTGTCGAAAATGGTTGTCATGGTTTACAAGAGGGAAAAAACTGAGACAAGGTAATACCACCAAGGTATGATAAAGATGTTGATTATGACTGAGTTGGGTAGGCTTCATATTAGTTGGGGATTTTTTTTTAAATGACTAGGGAGAAAACCCAGGGTGAGGGTTATATTGCCTACCAATCGACATAGGCATGATGGAAAGCAAGCCCCTGCACATTCCACCTCAACCCCTGGTACATATGCTTCCTTGGAATCACATCATCACTATGATACGAGGGCCTCCAAGGAACCTACAATTCCAATGTCACAGGAAAAGGAGGTTGTGTAATTACAAGTGGACCCTACTACATAAATTTTCATTGGTCCATCTCCAATATCCATCTCCTCATCTGAGTGTGACAGATTAGAGGATTTACAGGCTCAAAGGTTGTTCTCTCTAGAAAAACAAGAACACCAAATCGATGATGAGCTAGTGGGGTTACAATTTCCAAGGTCCTCATCTCCATAGTAGAGGGAAGGACAATTTGATGACAAATGAGGGGACCTATAGTCTCCAAAGTCCTTGTTTACATAGCAACAAGAGGTGCAAGTTGATGATCATGAATTAGAAGGCTTACATCCTTCTAGACCTTTCTATCCACCATAAAAACATCAATTTGATGATGAAATTGATGGATATTTTCATTCTCCTAAACCTAATCCACACCCAAAGCATGTTGGATTGAGAAAAATAAGGAGAATCAAAGATAGCATAGGAATTTCCAAGTCTTGAATGGCCTCTAAATAATTTCATTTGTATAGCCCTAGTTACCAAGATTTATTAAAGAATGACATAAAATTGAGGTTGTAAAATCGTAAGCTAAAGATAAAATTGGAAAGAAACGGGTCTAGGGTTCCAAGCAATAACCCTCTAAATTCCTTATTAGAAGCCATTGACTCAAAAGAGTCATAAATGGACAAGGAAAAGGATTATTCCGAAGAATGTATGAATCTAGTTCATCAAATAATCAATATTGTATTGGATGACATCATGGTGAACACATATGCATGTATCCAACTAAAACCCGACCTACCTGGATGGAAAGATAAATATGAGCTATTTTATCTTGGGATCATAAAGGAGATCCATTAGCAAGTGATTGGGAATCTGACGGAAAAATGCTTCTTAACGTATTTAGTTTGGGAGGAGAAGTGGAAGCCACATTTTAAAGAGTGTAAAGCATAGTTGATGCAGGCACAGAACGGAAGGCATCAGGCCTATAAGTTAGCATTAGAGGCCCTAACTTGTAGTTCATAATCTCAATTTTACCAAGAAATTGTCAAGAAACATTCCTTGAAAGAATTGTTGATTTCTCGTGACATATGGGAACAACTCCCTAATTACTTGAGGAATAAGAAACTTGTGGGTTATCCATATTTCATTTGATCCCTCAACAGATAAACCTTTTATATAAACTCTATAATACACGATGTTAGGTAGCTTGGCCTTGGATTTCACTTTCCCCTTCTTTGGTTCCCTATTAGGTTTTACAAGTCACCCATCAAGTAGGCAGAATGAGAAGAAGTTATGCAATGGACTCAAGTAGACAGAGCACTTGGATTTTATGGTGCAAATGAATTTGGGCATCTATCCTTCAATTGGAAAGATATTTCTTTGTCTTCACGTGACCCTTCTGACCTTCAAATACGGGAATATAAAAAATAGCATGTACAGTGAAAGGAGAGGTTCTTCCAAAGTGGTTGTTTGATGAATATGAACATGCTTCTATCGGTAGGCGTTGAAGTATGTGGGAAAAATTCCCCATCATTTCGTCCCTTTGTCACGTGAGATCTTGCTCAAGCAACATATTGATAGAATCGTCTGCTACGTCGTTTTTATTTTCTTCTTCCATGGAGGGTTTCTTGGGCATATGAGAGTGTTGTTCTTCAAGAAATACAAGATCGAGACACAACTTTCTATACTCCGACCTCTTCGGGGACATGCACTGAAAAAAATGATCAAGAGAAGCCTTCTCTGATACCACTGATCCAGATTATTTTCGGCACGAAATGAGACAATAGATATAATAAAGAAATTTGCAGAGATATCTAGGATATCCAATAATATAACAAAAATGTATCAGAGATGAAACCATAAACACAAAGATACAATAATACACAATTTTCTATTAATGAGCGAAAATGTACAAAGACTGTAAAAATACAGAGAGAAAGACTCGCTAGAATGGTCGCATCTTATCTCTGAGAAGAGATGTGTCTGCTACTCGCATTCACAAGATGATTATTTTACAATGAGGCTCCAAAGGACATTTTATCATAAAGAAACTCCAAAACTCTAACCCCAGAAGATGAAAATCCAACAGTTTTGTGGACCCAGTTTTGGGTAGTTTGGCGTACCAACTACCCGACGGTGTAACTTTGCCATTCAATCTTCGTTTGGGACGCCTGATAGCTCGTTGGAAAGGTATCATCGAGGAGATTCATTTAGGTGGATAAATCATGCCTTCGACTATCATTGAGAAGCTCAATTTCAGAAAACCTTCATTTAGGCCCTGGAAATTAAAACTACTAAAAATAGTAAATTTCCAAAATTGCTAGAAAACTGTTTTGAGCCAGTTGGAAAAGGTGGGTGGCCATCGATATCCACCTAGATCAAACAATGCCCGCATGCTTCAATTTTTGATAAGAAAATGACTTTATTTTTGTTATCATGTTAATTTTGTTTCAGGAGACTGTGATCACTTATGGATCACAGTGTTCCAAATATCAATTTGTGATTAAAATGAACCCCCAAGCATATAGGATCTTTTTCATCCCTATTTTTGAACGCAAATATACTTTGGTTGTGTTATATAAATAGGTCACTCTC